>CATIWO010781171.1:0-12338 GCA_949673435.1 Macaranga tanarius | reverse complement strand
TTTCAAATTCATTACGTGATACATAATTTCATCCGCCAAACATAGTCGTATGGTTCCTGCCGCTCGCTGCTGCAATTCTTCCCAATCTTCTGTCTCTATACTTGCTGGTTTTTGTGGCCGCAGAGCTTTCAGAATTCCTTGCTGCGCCAACAGATCCTTCACCCTTGTTTGCCACAATCTGAAATTACCAGTTCCATCAAACTTAACCACTTCGAATTTTGAACCTGACATAGCCATCTCAACCTTGCTCTGATACCACTTGTTGAGAAATAACGCTAAAACAAACAAGAATAAAAACAAAAAACCAAGAAAAATAAAGAACACCAAGATTTAACGAGGTTCGGCAATGTGCCTACGTCCTCGGGAGCGGAGCGGCTGTTTTCTTATTATTTCAGAGAATAATATCTCTAGGATTACAAATACACTATATATATATATAACCCATGGTAAATTTATAAAATTACCCTGTACCGTACCGCCTCTATCCCTTTATTTGGTATGAGCCATACACAACAATATGCATGTAATGATGATTTGTATGTGTTTAGGTGAACAAAAGATATAAATTTTATTAAATGCAGCTTTAATTATATAAAGCAAGAATCAAGTAATGATATCAGAAAAAAACTATTGTGTTGGGTGAATATAACTTATATAATTGTTTCATTCATTTTAGATTTTTTTTATTTTAAAATTTAAATTACATAAATTAATTTCTTATTTTTATTCAATTTTTATTTAATTATTATTATTATTTTTTTTGATCAACATGAATATTGCATTCATTCAGAAAATTCATACAATTCACAACAGATAGCTCCACGCTAACCCATCTGAATCCACACCTTTAATTTCTGGCACATTGAGTTTTTACTAGAAAATTGACAATTTAAAATATTCAAATTAATTTTTGTAATTTTAAAAATTTTCTATTTAATTCTTATAATTTTATTATTAATAATTTTTATTATTAAAAATTCTTATAATTTTATTATTAACAATTTTTATTATTAAAAATTCTTATAATTTTTTTATTGTTAACAATTACTAAAATAATTCAATAAAACTTATTAAAAAAATTTAAAGATTATATACATTTTATATTATTAAGATTTCAATCATCTATTTCTAATAGATTTATAATACTAAAAATATATATAGCTATAAAAATTATGACATATCTTAATTGTGTATTAAATATTTATAGAATTAATACAAAAATATGGAAAAAATTATGCATAATAAATTTTTAATCAATAAAAAATATATGAGATATTTAATATATAAAATATTAATGAAAATTATAACATTAAATTTCATAACTTTAAAGACAATATTATAGTCAATTAAGATGTCACATATAATTACTTTCTATTTTGTGATGTAAAGTACACTTTGTTAATAACCACTACTCTCATCCTATGTTGATAAAAATAAAATGAAATAAAAATAGTTAAAAGATAAAGTCACCCAATAATCTTCCAAAAATTGAAGTTTTATTTATTTAAAAAATTTAATTTATTAAATATTAATTGTGAGATCCCACATCGGATGGAAGTGGGTAGTTGGCATGCCTTATATGGGTGCAATGCCCCCTTCCTACACGAGGCGCCTTTTGAGGACAAAACCGTGAGGGCCGTTGCCTGGGGCCGGTGCCAAAGCGGACAATACCTCGTGGGCCGAGTGATCTTGGGCTGTTACATTAATTGTAAGGGAGATGACTATATGCAATAACATTTTATTTAATAAATATTATAATTTTTTCCTAATATTTTATTTATTAAATAACCCATGTATTTTTTATTGATTAAAAAATTTATTATGTATTAATTTTTACCATTTAATTATATAAATATTTAATGCATAATTAAAATATGTCAAAATTTTTATAACTATATATATATTTTCTATTACAAATCTATTAGAAATACATAATTGACATCTTAATTATACAAAAATATATAATTTTTAAAATTTTTAATAAGTTTAATTGAATTATTTTAGTAATTGTATGAATTTAATTGTTAATAATAAAAATATAAAAATTAAATAGAAATTTTTACAATTATAGGGACTAATTTGAATATTTTTTAACTATCAATTTTTTAATAAGAGCTCTATGTGATGCAATATACCAGAAATTGAGAGTAAATAAGTATAATATATATAAAAAAATTTAATATAAGAGTTCAATATAAAAACAATTAAAAATACATACGGATGCGTTTTTTCTAATAAAAAAGATAAATTTAATAATTATTGTGCTAATTAAATACATTTGGGCTGGCAAAAACATCCTTCAACATATAAGTTGTGAAAATTCCCTTACAATAATAATTAAAAAAAACATTTAGTAGTATATTTCCACCGCTTTGTTTGTTTTATTTAGTGGGTCATATTAGTAATTGAATAATTTTTACTTGTTCATCTAAATTTAAAGACATATGTTGAGATTTAGCAAAGGCCGGAGAATTAAGGGTAATTTTCACATTTTGCTCTAGGTACCATTATAGTACCCAGTTTTTGCTCTAGATATTATTATAGTACCCAACTTTTAAATTGTAACAGTAAACTCTCCAACTTTTTGTTATATTTCCAATACAGTACCTACACCCAATTTCCGGCCGACGACAATGACGTGGAGCTGACATAATCACTGAGGTGGTTGTGAAAGCGCCACGTCGCGCCACGTCATATGCCACATCATCTTTTTTTTAAAAAAAATTTCCCTTTTTTATGGGTAATTTTCACTCAAAGTACCCAAATTTATTTTAGGTACCACTATAGTACCCAACTTTCAAAATCGTAACAGTAAACTCCCCAACCTTTAGTTTAAGTCCCAATAAAATACCCAAACTCATTTTTCGACCGGCGTATATGATGTGGCGCTTACGTGGTGGCTGATGTGGGTCAAAAAGTGCCTTATCATCTTAAAAAAAACTTTTCCCTCTTTTCCCCCCTCTCTCCCCTCTTCCTTACTTTACTTTTCTTCATCTCCTAATAATACTCTTTCCTCTACCAGCTATTTTCTACGTGGCACTTTTTGACCCACATCAGCCACCACATAAGCGCCACATCATTTACGTCGGTTAGAAAATGAGTTTGGATATTTTATTGGGACTTAAAATAAAGGTTGGGGAGTTTACTGTTATGATTTTGAAAGTTGGGTACTATAGTGGTACCTAAAGTAAAATGTGGGTACCGTGAGTAAAAATTACCTGAAAAAAAGGAATTTTTTTTTTCAAAATAAAAAATGACGTGGCGCCACGTGGCACTTCACAACCACCTCAGCGATCATATCAGCTCCAAGTCATCGTCGTCAGCCGGAAATTGGATGTGAGTACTGTATTGGAAATATAATAAAAAGTTGGAAAATTTACTGTTACGATTTGAAAGTTAGGTACTATAGTGGTACTTATAACAAAAGTTGGATACCGTGTATGAAATTTATCCAAGAATTAATCAAGCATTTCAGGTGAGGAAAGGGCACTTTTTTAATTGTGTGTCATTTAGGATTAATTAGCAAGCCTTCTTCTTGTCTTCCCCCTCAGGGAATAACTGGTAAAGTTGTAAATGAGCCAAATTGCTCAATAGCTACTCGAAATTCAACTCAACAAAAATTTAATAAATGAATTAAACTCATAAGTTAACTTATAATTTTAATATATTATTAGTTTAATATTATATTTATCTATATACTAAATGTAAATAATACTTAAAAAATATATTACTGAAATAAAATCATGATTTTTATTAAATATATTATATTTTATTTAGTAAACAGTTAATTTTTAATTTTTAATAAATAATTTTAATTTGTGCTTTATATTTTGTAAAATTTTTTAAAACTTATTTAGACTTGTGAATAATTCATAAAATAAATAATATATTAAATTTAGCTTGAATTCAGTTCAATAATAAATAAACCAAGTCTAAGTTAGTTAAATATCAGCTCAACTCAATTTATTTAACTCTTAATGATAAGACTCTCATGAGATAGTTAGTCTATTTTGGTGGTTTGTATGACTAGTTGAAATCTTTTTATTCAGGTAAATTGTATGGTGTGATTACTAAACTTTACTTTTAATTTTAATTTAATTCCATCACTTCAATTTAAATTTATTTAATTTTTAAATATTAATTTTAATTATACTGAAAATTAACTAATTTCGTTTAATTTTAATGATGTGATCAATTGGAGTTGACACATTATATTCCACCTCAGTTTTTTTTTTTTTTTTTTTTTTTTTTTTTTTTTTTTTTTTTATCGAAACCAGACTAAACTTCATTAGAATAACAAGTGAGCTACATCATTATGGATAATTTGAGTGAAACGAGAGACAATAGTAAATAAGTGTTCCACTCCTAATAACATGACGTCTTGCTTGGTCAACTAGTCAGCTGCTTGATTATGATTGCGATGAATATATTGAAAACTGATTAAATGAAGTCTTGTACACAATTGAGCAATATCCTCTGAGATAGAGATAGCTTCCACAGGGCTTTGTTGTTGAGTTTTACATATCTGTATAGCTTGGACACTATCTGATTCAATAATGAATCGTTGTTGTGGGAATTCTGAGCTAAAAATCACTGCCTCTCTTACTGCTTAAAGTTCAGCTTGTAGAGCTGTATAGGAATGCGTCTTCCTGGTCATCATGTGAACTATTTTGCCTCGATGGTTTCTGTATATAATTGCAAGTTAACTCTTACCAGAAATAGGATTGAAGGAGGTGTCACAATTTACTTTCCAACTTCCTTGAGGCGGAGGAGTCCATCCCAGCTCTACCTGTGCAGATTTATTGCTTGTAATATCCGACTCTGTTTCATATTTGGATGCTGTCAAGAGTCTTTCCCACCAAAGTTGGATTTTTTGCACAGTAATATAAGAGTCAGCTTGCTGGTGTTGAAAAACCCCATGGTTTCTTGCCTTCCAGATATGCCATATGATTCCAGCTACTAACTCTAACATATGAGGCTGCTGAACTTGGTCCAACATAACTGAAATTTCATTCCACCAATGAGTAAATGATAGAAAGCCTTCGGCCGATGGAAGATACCCTAAAGGGGACGCGAACCAGATAAGCCTAGCATGGCTGCATAAAAAAACATGTGTTCTATAGTTTCCAGCTCCTTCCCACACATATGACAGATATCATCCTTACAGCACCCTTTTGCTATCAAGGCAACCCGAGTTGCCACTGCATTGCGTAGGCATCGCCATATGAAGAGACAAATTTTTGAAGGGACTTGAAGCTGCCAAACCCTTTGCCATATTTTCTTAGAGCTTGATACTGATGTAGTAGCTCTATTTGATTGCCACCTTTCACTATCCTCACCTTTCAGCAATTTATAGCCCGACTTTACAATGTATCTACCGAATTTCTCAAAATGCCAAAGGATTCGATCTCTACCTGGGAATACTGGAATAGGGATTTTGAGAATAGCCATTCTCTCTTCAGCTGTAAAGAGCTGGTTTAACTGATGTAAGTTCCAACCCCCATTCGAACTATCGATAAGATCGCTGACCAAATTCACTTTGGAAGAAGTAGGTTGTTGGGATTGTACCTTAAAATTTGGTAGAGTTGGTATCCATGGGTCCTCCCAAATGTGCACTGCTAATCCTCTTGAGATATTCCATCTGTATCCTTTTAAAATGACAGCCTGACCTTTAAGGATACTAAACCATATCCACGAAGGCTTGGATCCTTGCTTTGCCTGCAGAAAAGACGTAGCTGGAAAATAAAGACCTTTTAACAATCGGGCACATAATGAAGTAGGATTTTGTATTATGCTCCATCCCACTTTTGCTAGCATAGCCAAGTTGAAAAACTCAAATTCTCTAAAACCCAGCCCACCGTCTTCTTTATTCTTAGTAAGATCCTTCTAATTAATCCAATGGATCTTCCTATCAGCAACTGTCTGTGACCACCAGAAATTCCTTATTAATTTTTCTAACTCTATAAGCACCCTAGTCGGTATTTTAAAAACAGACATTACAAAGCTAGGTAGTGCTTGTATAACAGCTTTTATGAGCACTTCCCTTCCTGCATGAGACAAATATTTACTTTTCCAGTTTGAAATTCTTGAGCTTGCTTTTTGGAGTAGAAATTGTGCCATCTGGGTTTTAGTAGTACCCCAAGTGTAAGGAATACCAAGATATTTGGCAAGATAAGATGATTCCTTAATTTCCAAAATTCTGGAGATATCTTGTTTGACATTGGCTGGTGCATTTTGACTGAATAATATCTCAGATTTAGCTAAATTGAAAGACTGACCTGAAACCAAAGCATAATTATGAAGGATCTGTTTCAGACATAAAGCTTCATCTTTTGTTGCTTCTCCAAATATAATTGTATCATCTGCAAAAAGAGAGTGCATAAGCGTAGGACAATGAGCATTGATTTTCATCCCCTTTAAATTCCCATTCTGTTGCTGCCCGTTGATAAGCCTTGATAACACATCAGTTGTCAAGATGAATAAGTAAGGGGAGAGAGGATCCCCTTGCCTCACACCTCTGGACGGGCTAAAGAATTGCGTATGGTTGCCATTGATAGTGATAGCAAATTGAACTGATTGCACACAGAACATAATTAATTTGACCCATTTCTGAGAGAAACCAATTCGGACTAACACTTTTCATAAGAACTTCCACTCTACTCTGTCATAGGCTTTTGCAAGATCAAGTTTGAGAGCAAATTGAGCTTTTACTCCTTTCTTCTTCATTTTTAAGAGCATGAATGGCTTCATGGGCAATTATAATATTTTCTTGAATGTTGCGACCCGAGATAAAACCTGTTTGCTGAGGAGAGATTAGAGTAGGCATAAAAGGTTTTAGTCTATTGGCCAACACTTTAGAGATAATTTTGTAGGAGAAATTACAGCAGCTAATAGGTCGATACTCGGAAAAGCTCTCAGGTTCTGAAATTTTAGGAACTAAAGTAAGCAGCGTTTTGTTCAAGCTCTGAGGGAAAGAGCAGGTGTCAAAAAAAATCCTCACCATGAGAACTACATCTTGCTTGATCACTTCCCAATGGTTTTGGAAAAACATCCCTGAGAAACCATCCGGACCAGGAGATTTCAACCTACCCAACTTAAACACAGCTTTTTTAATTTCACTTTCTTGAACTTCCTGGAGTAGAGAACAATTCATGTGATTAGTCACAAGGGGAGGGATAAGCTGCAATATAGCATCATTCAAGCACACATCTTCTGATCGGTATAGGTTTTGGAAGACCTTCACTGCTTCTTTTTTTATCTCTTAGCCTCAGTAATCCAAATACCAGAATCCTGTTTAATTCTTGTTATACGATTTTTTTATCGCCTCTGAATTGCCGTTAAATGAAAGAATTTGGTGTTCTTGTCTCCTTCTTTGAGCCACTGAACATTGGAATGTTGTTGCCAGTAAACCTCTTCCTGTTTCCATAGCAAAGTTATTTCATCCATCAGTGCTTTCTGTTCCATTTTTGAAGTTTCAAAGAACTTTCCTTGCATTATTAAATTTAATCTATCCTCTAACTGAGAGATTCTAGTTCGACAATTCCCCCCTTTTTCTTTATTCCATGCGATAAGAGCCCGGCGAAGGTGATTCAACTTCGTTACCACTATTGAAGAGCATTGCTCTGGATGGTTGCTTTGCCAAGTCTTTTTAATAAACTCCTTCCACTCAGGATTAGATTCCCACTTGCCTTCATATCTAAACATATTTTTGTGTTTTTTCTTTGGTCCCTCCAGAAGCAGAACCAGGGGTCGATGGTCGGACCCTAGAAAGGATTCATGGACTAGCACTGCTTGATGGAATAGCATCCTCCATTCAGTATTACAAACAACTCTATCGAGTCTCCCTTGAATGTTATTTTCTCCTGATTGATTATTATGCCAAGTGTATTTGCCTCCTTCAAAACTAAGTTCTCCCAGTTGACAAGAACCCAGAAAATTGTGAAATGATAAAATTTGAGAGATATTAATAGCTCTGCCCCCTTCTTTATCCTAAGTAGAGGAATAGCAGTTGAAGTCCCCAATTAACATCCATGGAAATTCTGCATTAGACTGTAGAGATTTAACCTGAGCCCACACCTCTTGCCGAAGTTCCTTCCTCGGATCTCCATAAATTCCTGTAAGCTGCCAGATCTGCCCGTTATTGAGAAGGAGATCAATATAATTGCGAGTCATTTTTTGGATCTGAATGCCCCATTCATTATTCCACCAGAGACCTAATCCACCAGCCCTCCCCTCCGGTTCTACATAAACACCATTATCAAAACCTAGAATAACTCTCCATTTTTCCATAAATGATGAAGATTATTTTGTTTCCATCAAAAAGATGATATTCGGATTGTAGTTATGAATGAGGCCTCTGAGCGCTTTTCTGGTAGTAATACTTCCAAATCCTCCGCAGTTCCAAGAGATTATGCTCATCTTAAGTTAGAATAGTTCTGCACAGCTAATCAAAGAAAGCTGAAGGTAGCAAACCCACTCGAATGGACTATAGGAACGGAGATGTACGGATCGGCACTTGTATGCAAGAGCTGTGTGAAGACTGTGAAGAAGAGATTATGATTCACAAGAGCTGTGAAGATATTATGATTTCAAGATTTGTGAGAACAGAACAACACTCATTTTCAAGAGCTATGAGAAGGCTGTGAAGAAGAGATAATGATTCACAAAAGCTGTGAAGAGATTATGATTTCAAGATCTGTGAAGAAGAGCTGCATGTCATATAATGCATAAAGAAGACTTCCACCTCAGTTGAGAAAGAACGTATATGTTCATGTGATATTGCCATGTGACTACTGTAAAAAGCAAAATCAAACCTTAAATTTGCCGTTCTTCCTCATCCCTGTAGCTCTTGTTTCTTATGGTTCTCTAATTCTTCCTGTCATCAATATTTAAAAGGTATTAGAAAATATATAAAGTTGGAATATAAATTAATTATAATTTAACATTTAATTAAAGTGATAAAAATTTAAATTAAAAGGAAAATTAAAATCTAAATAACATAGGAGTAAATTCTAAATGATACTTGATATTATTGATTTGTCATTTCAACTAGATAGAAACTATGATTATTATAAAATTTCTCAATTAGTTGGACTATTTTATAGTTTTTTAATAGGTGAAATTACACAAATAACTGAAGTCAAGTAAAATTTTTTTAAAAAATATATATTTTTTAAAACTAACATCGTGTGTTTATATTTTTATGGTTTTTTATTTTTTTTTGTACGGTCTTTTTCTTCATTTCGTTTTTTTTTCTCTTTTCTCTTTTACGTTCTTTTTCTTTTTGTTTTTCTGTTTTATCTCAAACCCATTACTAATTATAATAAGATTTGCAAAATTAATCACATTAATAATAGATCTTTAAAGTTGAAAGAATTAGAATAAGGTAAAAAAATAAACTCAAACTTTCATATGGGTTATGATTTTCTTCTTTTTCTTCTTCAATAGGTTACAAATCATCAAAAATTATAATGGGTAAGTGTCAAATTGTATTTTTTTTTATTAATACCTGGGTGATTCTTAGATTCTATTTTTTTTTCTTTTTTTGTTTATAAATTTGTGTTTTTGGTGCAATGGCTATTAATAGGTTTTTGCCAATTGATAACTTCTTGTTGAGTTATTGAGTGCATATATTGTTATGTTATTTGTTATTTTGTAATTGCTAAAAGTTATTTTCATATCGTTGTTGGGTTATTTTTGTTGTTTTATAGTTGTTGAAGGGTTGTTGTGAGATTATTTTGATATTATTTGTTGCTTTTTATTTGCTAAAAGTTGTTGTTAGATTGTTTTTGTTATTTTATGGTCATTGAAGAGTTGTTGTCAGGTTGTGTGAGATTGTTTGAGATTGTTTGATGTTAATTTATTATTTTTTAATTGCTGAAGGTTGTTGTCAAGTTAGTTTTGGGTTGTTTTTGTTGTTTTATGATTTTTTTAGTTTTTGTGAGATTATTTTTAGGTCGTTGTCTACATTTTTTTTGCTTGTTTTAAATATAATTAATTTATATAAATATTAATTTATTAATTTATTAAATATAAATTATAGAAATTTAAATTTACTTGTTTATTTATTATTTATTTAGATTGTTTTCAAGTTGTTTTTGTGTTGTTGTTACTATTTTTTAGTTTTTCGTATTATTTCTGTCTATATTTTATAGTTATTTTAATTTTTTTTATGTTATACAATTAATTATTTTATTTTATTAATAATCATATAATAGTATTATTAATAATTATAATAATATTATCAATGCTTCTTCCAGACCTGAGATATTTTTTCAATTAGGATGCTCTTAGTCTCAGAGAAAAACGAAGTAACAAGTGTAGGCACATGATTTTAAATTTGAATTATAAAGAAGAGTAGGGGATATTTTTATAAAAAAATATATATATGAAGTAATTTGTGAAGGATCAACTAAGAAAAGAATAAGATGTTAGAAATAAATTTATAATTTAGGCTGTCATAATTTATGAGATATTTTGATTTTATAAAAATTATCTGAACAAAATGTAGTTTAAAAAAATATGTAGGGAAGCCCAGTTTGTACTTAAAATGATCATTTAAGTTATAGGCTTATAACCAGTCTTGTCTCTGACAAGTTTTCTCTCTAGCCCTGCTGCTAGTTGTTTCTTATCCTCTTTTTATTACCTTAGTGCCTTTGAGAAAACCCTATTCCCTTGAGGCATGTCAGATACTGAACCCATTGCAATGGAAACTGAAAATGGAGAGACTAGAGCAGGAATCACCGAAGAAGTCCCTAATATTGTTAGTTTGGTACTGGATGATGAGGAAACCAGAGATACGAATATGGTGGATGATCTGAAATGGTGTCTTGTTGGGAGGATCCTTACTGACAAAGTTGTGAATTTTCCAGATTTAAGGAATACATTAGCAGCATTGTGGAGACCCCTGCAAGGAATATGCATCGAAGAAGTAGCTCTATTCGATAGGTGTGATCCTAGACGGTTCCTTTTCAAGTTCTTTCATGAAGATGATATACAGAGAGTGACTCAAGGAGGTCCTTGGACCTTTAATAATAATCAACTAGTGCTGAAGATGTTGATGGATGGAGAGTTACCAGAGGAAGCTGAACTGAATGATGTCGAGTTTTGGGTGTAGGTTTATAAGATTCCACCAGGCTTTATGAGCGAAAGGGTAGCGAAGAGTATTGGAAATTATGTTGGAGCTTTCATTGAAACTGATCCAGATACCTTTAGTGGTATGTGGAGAAACTATCTGAGGATTAAGGTGAGAATTGACATCACTAAACCACTGATGAGTACTATGAAGATCAAAAAACAAAGTGGGCAATAGGTGGACCTTATTTTCAAGTATGAGAGATTGGGCCTTTTTTGCTTGATCTATGGTAGATTGGGCCACTTAGAGAAATTCTGTAATGAGCTCCTTGAATGTCCAATTGGAGAAATTCAATGGAGGTATTCGCTGGAGTTGAGGGCGATGAACATGAGGCAAGCGGGGCTAAATGTTGGTGAAAGATGGATCCGTGATAGGAAATCATCCGGCGATCTGAATGCTGGAATCGAGAAATGAAAGATGCTGCAATTAGGGGGTAATGCAGGAAAGGAAAGAAACGAAATTGATAAAAATATGGGATATGATAGGAGCAATCTTGGGAATCAAAAAGGGAAAGAAATTGATACTGCTGGAGATGGAAATAACGCTATTGAAGGAGTGATTTTAGCTGAAGTTAAGAGAAGGAGGCTGGCTGAATTGGAGGACAGTCATAACGACATTAATAATGGGATATATGAGAAAGATTCAGGCACTTATAAGGATGGTGAGATGACATATGTGGAAATTTCCACTGTCTACATGGGCCTTGGCCCAAAAAATGTCTTAAAGGTAGGCTCTGGCGTGGACCGGGCCTGCCATGGCCAATGAGTATCTTAAGCTGGAACTGTCGTGGGCTCGGCAACCCACGCACAGTTCAAGCTCTCAAAGGGCTAGTTAAGGAAGTTAAGCCAGATATTATTTTCTTAATGGAAACTCTCTGTAGTAGGAACAAACTTGAGCCAATTAAAAAGGCTCTTAATTTTGATGGTTTATTTTCTATCGATTGTCAAGGCCGTAGTGGTGGTTTGGCTCTTTTTTGGAAAAATAATAATAAAATAAAACTTCTCAGCTTTTCTTTTTATTTTATTGATGTTGAAATTAATTTTGATGAGGGTGGATTATGGAGGTTCATTGGATTTTATGGAAATCCTAATAGAAATCAAAAGATGCAATCGTGGAACTTAATTCGTGATTTGGCTACTAAATCTCAACTCCCTTAGTGCTGCATAGGGGATTTTAATGAATTGTTGAATCCTAGCGAGAAAGT
>CATIWO010780981.1:0-15705 GCA_949673435.1 Macaranga tanarius | reverse complement strand
TTTTATGACATGTGGCATAGAGTTATGAATTGCATATATGTGGGACATATGCATTTTGGTAGAGAGGGGTGTGAGTGAAAGATAAGTTTAGACCTTTTTGTCCAATTAGAAAGTTGTGGACCTTTAGAGTAATTATCCTAGTGTATTAAGGGTGTGTAGAGAGAGTTTTTGATATTTTGTATATATATATATGGTTAATTGTTAAGAGATAAAAATGAATTTTTATAAGTTGGTGATTATTTATTATTAGGGAGACTTTGGAGGAGCTATTTGACCATTTTTGATTGGTGGGTGTTGTAGTGTATATCAACTTTTGTGTGTGTGTGTGTGTATGTGAGGGTGAAGAAAGTAGAGGAAGAAGAAGAGAGATTGGGAAGGAATTTTGGTGAGATTTTGGTATGGCTCTAGCTAGAAATTTGGTGTATTAGGAAGCCTTAAGGGGTCTCATATGCATTGAAGTTCCATTTGGTAAGATTTAATTATATTTTTATTAGTTGTAGTTGCATCATTTTGGGTTGCACAATTTGGGTTCTGCATGCTCTGTTCAACAGTCATCTTTTTTTTACCATATCTAGAGTTTCAAAGCTCTGATTTGAGTGTGGTTTGATGTTCTGAAAACTTCAGGATGTCTACTAAAACTCTTATGTTTTAAGGAAGCCGAAATTCTGCCGTTTATGTTGAGTAATTTACCTTGACATTTTCGTACTCTCAGGGCAACTCTGTTTTGCCCGATTTTAGTTAAAAATGCATATTTAAATCTATACATGTCCAAATTGAGAAATTCCAATTGGAATTTCTTTACCTTCAGTAGCAATTTCATGATTTTTGGACTTGGTTAGAATACATTGGGGTACCTTGAACTTAGAGCTTGGAATGACACTTAGTTGCATTTAGTTGAGTTTAGGTATTAGAGTCTTGTTTGCTAAGTGATATTGATGTGTGGACATGGTGTAGGTGCTGATAAAGATAAAAGTGGTGCAAATCATTAAATAAGCCTTATTTTGAGGGAGTTGAAGCCTTTGAGTAAGTAGTTATTAATATAATGATATGTATGTTAGTTCTTTTGAATTTATGAAATATGATGCTATGTGTGACTTACCATGAATTGGTGATGTGGTATGAATTGAGAATATACATGATATGAATTGTTGGGTTGTGAATTGAGTATGTTGTGGTGATTGAAATGTGATGTGCATATGTTATGAAGTGAGAAAGAATGTGGAAATGTGAAATCAAACATGTTATGAATTGAATGAATATTGGTGAGGTAAATATGTGATAGTGAGGCTGAGACTAGTGTTAAGCCTTCACTGATTGTGAAATCTGGAATTGAGCCTTGGGGATAGTTCCAGTAGTGGTCACATGAAAAAGAATAAAAATGTGAGATGGGTAAGCTGAGCCTGGAGGATAGCTGCCCAAAATTTTATGTGAGGATGTGAGGTTGTGAGACTGGAACTGAGCCTGGAGGATAGTCTCAGTATGTGACCACTTGTGAGAAATGCGCATGTAAGGTGGTTCCGGCCGGAAACCAAAATTGTGTTGTGTTATTCAATGAATGAGTTTGGAATCATGAGATGTGGTATGATTATTAATTGATATGCTTGTGTTATGAATTAAGTATGATCTATTATGTAAGTTGAACTTGCATACCTTGTGTATATGGTGGAAACCAATATATGTGTTATAAATATATTTGGTAAATGTGTTATGAATGTATTTGGAATATATATATAGGGTATATGTTGATATATGTGGTGCGCACATTGTGGTATATGTGGTGCGCACATTGTGGTATATATATAGGAAATGATAAGTATAAGTAATATGTTAAAATGTGAGCTAAATTGTATATACCATGAGTATAGATCACAGAGATAATTATAAGTGATTGTTGTTTGTTGAATTAGAGGCATGATTAATTATGTAATTTGAACAAGTAGAGACTTGTTATATATATATATCACTTAATTAGTTCTTGAGAAGTGATATATATATTGTTATATTGATAATTACTTATTGAGTCGCAAGCTCACCCATTTGTAACTATTTTTCAGGAAATAGTTAGTAAAAGCTTGATGCGTGATTTGCTGGTGACTTCCAGAGGCCGAGGTGTGCTTGGTGAACCATCCTTCATTTCCATTTTTCATGCACCATTTTGCATTTTTGTGATGTTTGTGTTGAGATTGCACCATGAGATGTGCATGTAAGCTTGAAATTGAGAAATTCAGGAATATAGTTGGGTTTTTACCAAATTAGTGTATAATAAGGAGTTTATACATTCTAGCAATGTAATATGCATTTGAGTTGGGAATTGTTGTGGAGTTTGAGATGAGCTATGAATTTGAAAGTGTTGTTATAAAACACTTGTCAATGTATTTTGAACATGGTTGAATGTGTATACTTTATTTTGGTTGTTCCTCTTCTATAAAATATGTGTAATATCAATATTTTAGAAGCCTATATGCATGGGACAAATATTGGGATTGATTTGGTATGAATTAGTGTGTTTGGCATGTGTTGTTGTATTTTGATTTGGGTTGGAGTCATATGTTTTGACATTACAACCTATTTCAAGGGAATTTTGGTCAATTCATATAAATTAATTTAGTCTTTATGTCTTTAGGAAAGTTGTATCTCTCTGAGTTAGCTTTCTGTATCTTTTTGAATCAATCAAATCCGAATTTAGTAGAGAGAGTTATGGCCAAAAGAGTGTGACATGGTCTAGAGGCCATGCTCGCAGGCTCTCGGATACGGCCGTGTGCCTATATAGCACGGCCGTGCGATCACTGAACTGAAAATTTTGAGCTCTCAAGTGATGGAACACAGTTGTGCTCTAAGGGCGCACAACCATGCAGTCACAGTGGTCTGAAATTTAAGCTCTCAGGTGATGGAGCACGGCCGTGTGCTTTTCCTCGTACGGCCATGCGCGGCCTATTTTTAAGATTTTAGTATTTTGACCATAACTTGAGCTATAGACCTCTAAATTAGGTGTAGTTTGAAGTTATAGAAACTTTAAAGAGTTTTTTACAACTTTTATGTTCTAAATATTCCAAAAATCTATCTCTAAAATAGTAAAAAATGATAAAATATTTTATTACTTACATTGAGTTGTAATATGCATGCATGACCTTTATGTGTTCAAGACCTTATAACTAATTATGTACATTTCCAAATTGAGTGATTCAAATTGGAAATAAAATTAGACTCATAAAAAAAGAGTTTTAATGGTTTGTAAATGAATTTTACAACTTGATTTTTATATATTGATATAAAAGTTTATATTCCATTAGTTTTAAATTACATTCGTATAAGTACGTGCTTTGTAGTCACATTGGGTGTTATTGTGCATTGTATATTTATGTGGTTTTAGATGATGAGTATGAAGGCATGATATGTAGTTGTGTTCTTGAAAGAATTTTATTTTCTTTCTAATTGGAACACGTGTTGGATGGGTTTGAGGCCACGTGTTGCGGGTCTCACATTTAGTTGGTATCAGAGCCTAGGGCCCGGATCGGTGTGCCAGTGGGGACGCTAGGGCCCCTTGGGGGAGTGATGGCCGTGTGCTATCCCACATCGGTTGGGAGGGAGAATGAAGCCTTCCTTATAAGGGGGTGGATACCTTCCCACTGTGACGCATTTTAAACCCGTGAGGGCCCTTGCTGGGTGTCTTGTGGCCAAAGCAGACAATATCATAGGCGGGTTGGCTGGAGCTGTTACAAAAATCCTCCCCCAACTCCTTTCTCTGACATCTCTTGATTTTTTATTCCCCAAAAATCCCCCTACTTCCTCTATCTTCATCGAACGTTCAACCATAATTTTCTATCTCAGAAAATCGTGGTTGAACGTTGGAGCAAGTTGCGTAGAGTGTGATCAACTGTATTCTGCTAAAAAATAACCTCACGTTACCGAGATGCCACCTCACCAATGAGGCATTGTCTCAGTGCGCAGAGGCGTAAACGAGCCGAGCCGAGCTTTGGCTAGTTCAGGCTTGGCACATTTATAAACGAGCCGAGTTCGAGCCGAGCTCATTAAGCCGCTAAGTGTTTGCGAGCTGTTCACGAGCCTAAACAAGCTAAAAAAATTTCTAAAAATACAATGTATAAATTTAAATTATTCATTAAAATAATTTATTATAAAATTATGATTTTTTATAATAATATATTTTTAAAGTATTTAAATGAATACAAATTTATATATTGTATATCTAAAATTAAATTATTAATACATTAAAATTACGAGCCGGCTCGTGAGCTCTTGTTCGAGCTTTTTCACGAGCTGAGCTTCAATATACGAGCTCGAATGAGCTTTTAATGAGTCGAACGCCGAACTGCTCATGTTATACCCCTAGGCGACACCTTATTGGCGCTTCTTTGGTGGGCTTATGGATTTAAGTGCTTTGTTGGGTTGTGGACTTATCGGATGGGCTGTGGACTTGTCAGATGGATTATAACTTCAGACTTTATACTGTTTGAACTCATTTTACTTAAATTTTCATCATTGAGCTTTCGTTCTTGGGCCGAACTAACCCAAATGTCAACAACATGTCATGAATAATGAAATGTATAAATTATGAGTTAGTGTTCATGTCACCATTTGTTCATCAGTCTAAGCACCGTAATATATGATAAATAATAAATTCATACACTTAAATGGATAAAAAAAATCTGATAGTTCAAATGGTAAAATTTGAAAAGGTTAGATATCAATAATATAATTTTTTAACATCAAATAAAAATAAAATTTTTTGTTAATATATAAAAATTTACAAAAATGTAAAATCTAAAGCATTTGGTATAATTCAAATTATATACTAATAAAAATATTAGAGATTAATTAATACTTAAATGATATATAACAATGCATGAACAATATATAACAATTTTATTTCTATTTTTTTCTAATGAAAAATATGCTAATGTAAAATGTCAAAAAATCAATATAAAAATAGACAGTGATACTTATTTCTGAGGAGGAACGGTGAAAATGATAAAAACAAAAATATCAAATTATCATTGTGGTCCCTCATATTTACATAGTAACAACATAATTATGAGGACTATTTCAGTAATTTTACATCTCAAAATGCATTTTTCCTATATATCTGAGCTAGACATTCATCTTTTCCCTATAAAAATTAATGGAATACTTATCTTTCTTTTCTTTGAAAACAGTGAAAACACTTTTCAAATTAAATTTTTATGAAAATATCAAAAGTAAATACAAATTTTTATTTTTTATTTTCATTTTAAAAATTTTTTAAAAAAATTGGAACAGTATTCTCAAAATAAATGCACTTTTTCTTTTTCTTTGAACAACAGTAATAAAGAATTTGAATACTTATCTGGAAAGCTTAAAATCTGCAAGTCCAAATCTCTAAAATTCAAAGCATTGGAATAATAATGATGTACGGTCGGTGAACTGTCGTTGAATTATGTTATCACATATAGGCTTGAGATAAAAAGTCAAAATTTTCATATCATATAATCTAATGATATATATTTGATGAGGAGGTTGTGGATGTGTTGCAATTTGCAACATTTATCGCTAATTTAGAGAAAATAATATAAATTATGTGAAAATAAGAAATTATAATAATCAACTTAATTATTAACTTTTACGTTCATTGTAGGAAACACTTTTGGAAGTTACGTAATTTTTCAAACCTTTTTGAAAATAAGAAGTACTAAGATCACACCAAAATGAACCCATGATTACTTACACATTGTTTTTAAAAGTTTGTAAAAATTTCTCATGTTTGAATGTAACAACAAATTCACTTAAATTAATTTAGTAGCTTTTGACTTTCAATTAAAGTGCAATTTTTTTTTTATTAATAAAAAATCCAATAATTTAAATATCAATAAAGTATATTTTAAATCTAGTAAAATTAATTTTATAAACCAATAGTTGCAAAACTTAAACTACATATCTCATAATACTATTGAGGAGTAGTAGGAGTTTCTTGTACCTTTTATAATTTTTTGTAGAATATAGTACAAGTGCAATTACATTAGTTTTACATTATATTAAATAAAACAATTTTGGACTTTTTAAATAATTTTTTTTATTTTTTATTTTTTAATCGGAGAAGGAGAAGATAATGATCGATCCCTTGACCTATTGATATTTTGAAGAAGATTATGCCACTTGACTATTCAACATTCAGCTAAATTTTTGTCATTTCTAGTACAATTTTATAAAAAAAAAAAATCAAAATTTATTGGTTTATAATATTATTTAGTCTTCTAATTAAATTGAGTCAAATTTTTAATCATAAAATTTTCTTATCTAGGTTGGTTATTTTTTGGATTGAATGGAGTGAGTTCAGAAGAATTTTCTTTAAAAATTTAAGAGAGAGATATCAAAGCAACTTCTTGTCATTCTCTGTGAAATATGAGGTCACCCTTGATCTCATAGTGTAAAGATTTTCTACATGGTGAAAACGGTATTTGACATGATTGAGGATTTAGTGGTCGCAACATTCAACATTATGATAACACGACACAAAATAAAAATATAAAATTAATAAAGTTTATATATATATATATATATATATATATATATATATATGCGGTATTTGTTCTAAGTATTAAAATATTAATTTACTAGTAAATTTTGATTATGTTAAGATAAAAGTATTTATACCATATGATAAATGTAAACTTTTATTTTCAATAACTATATTATTGTGGTCGATATTGTGCTCCTATATTATGATTTTAAATTTTAATAAAATTAACTTATTATGTTGTATTTGAATTGACCCATATTATATTATACTTAATTCTCAATATAATATTATGTTCATCATAAGATATAAGACCTAATTTAGCATATATATAAATTATAATACAAACACTAAAAATATTTTAAATATTCAATATCAATAATTTTTATGTTAAAAATTTTTGACATCTTTTAATATATAATTATGTTATATCCTAACTAGGTAGATTAATTAGATCCGAATAAAATTAAATTAACATTAAAATCATAGAAATTTTGAAGAAAATAAAAGGAGCAAAGAAGAGTGGAAAAGAAATGAATGTGAAAGGGAAAATTTTGGGTTTACTAAAAAAAGTGAGAAAAATTGATGAGAAAAAGTTGCCTAAAACGGTGGGTTCGTTGCAAGTCAAAGTCAAAAAAAACCTCCAAAAAGCGAAAAAAAAAAAATGAAAATCAGAGTGACCCTTCAATAAGCAGCCCACAGATGAGAGCTTGAATCATAGAGAAGAGAAACTTCTTATCAAAATTGTTTATTTTTTTCTTGTTTTAATTGCAATCCTCTCTTTCTTTAGAACCCAAAAAGAAATCTAATTTAGTTTTTTCTTTTTAACAAAAAATACATAACCAATCACAGCTCTGTTTCAGTTTCTCTCTCTCTTTAGATCTGTCTTTATTACAGCCTTTTTATACATATATTTTTTTACCTGTTAGAACATTCTAAATCCCTTCCCTTTTCATTGTTTCTCTCAACTAAATCCTTCAAATTTCTGGGCTTTTTCCTTTTTAAGCCCTTTGATTGAAGGATTTTGTATTTTTTTTTTCTTTTGCTTTTGTTGGGTGTCTTGTTTTTCTTTTGGAGATTGGCAAAGGTACATTTTTTTTTGTTTTGTAAACCCATTTTGATTTTTTTGAGTTGTATTTTAGTTTTGGATTTCTGGGTTTTACCTTTTTTTTTTTTTTTTTTTTATGTTTTATGCTTCAGATTGATGGTGATTGCAGTTTTGAGTTTTGTGACAAATCCATGAAGATTTAATATTCACAAGGTGTGTTAAAAAATCATCTTTAGATGTTTTTAGAGTTATATGGTTATTTAATTATGACTTTCAGTCTCATATGATGCATTTTGTTTTTCATCACATACCATTTAAATTTGGACTGTCTCATCTGTATTCCCCATTCACATAGGTAAAGGTTTTCATTTTGATTATCTGCACTAAATTTTTTTGTTATGGCGTTTTATATTAAAGATTGTCAGTGCCTGTCTTTTTTATTCTTGCCTTCATCCACAAATTGAAACAAGAAGTGGGTTTTGGAATTCTCTTTAAATACTATGGCTGTGCCATAATAGTTTATTTTGTTTTATTTGTATTAAACTTGATCTATTCATTTCATGGATGTCCCCATGAATTTGTTTGATTGGATTGATGGTGTTTTTTCTTTTCATTTTCTTTAAACCCATATAATTGAAATTTTGTGCTTGTGCATCAATCTACTTGATATGCCTTTTTTTTTTTTTTTTTTTTTATCATTTGCTGATATATGTACTATTCTTTCACATTATGGTATGGTTTAGTTTTCTTGGACATGTGCATTAATTGTAGTATTGTATGGTGCTACAGATTAATGGTGTCTGCATTTATCAATGCGTATTTGATTTCTGAAACTTCTGCCGTGGGGTTGGAGATTGAGAAGACACTAGAACGAAGATTAACTTTTGATATAGCTGTTGATACCTATCTGAGGAATAGTTTTGTTACTGGGTTATTTGGGTGCGAATATGTGAGTAATGGTATCAACTACATTGATGAGGATCGTCGCACCTTGTTGGAAGCCTTCTGTAGAGGGTGAAAATTCTAGTAGAGGCGGAGATGCTAGCGGTCGAGCTGATGGATTGTTGTGGTACAAAGATTCAGGACAACATGTTAATGGGGAATTCTCGATGGCTGTAGTTCAAGCAAACAATCTATTGGAAGACTGTAGCCAACTTGAATCAGGGCCAATGAGCCTGGTCGATTCAGGCCCTCATGGCACATTTGTAGGAGTTTATGATGGCCACGGAGGTCCAGAAGCAGCCCGATTTGTAAATGAGCATCTTTTTGAAAATATCAAGAGTATGTTTTAAAATCACCCTATTTTATGAATTATATGATTTAACAATGAACCTCATGGCATTTCATATCATATGTGGTTTAACTGTAGTCATCTGCTCATTCTGCCTGTCTAGTCAATCAGAGGTGCTGTTGTTTGTTGATTATTGTCATGGGTAACATTTAATATTTCATGCATAGCAATGGTTACCTTTCACATTCATCTTGTTTGAAATATTTAAAAGTTTATGACTGTTGGCAATATTTATTTTGTGGCTTTGTCTGGACACTGAATCCCTGCTTTTTTGCGCCATCTGGTTAAAACAGAAGAGCTCCAAGCTTTGCACTTTAAGATGCTTTAGAAAGTTTGATGATATTGCATTCTTCATTTGCAAAATAAGATTTAAATTTGTTGCTTTTGGTAATGAACTAGAGTGAGGGAACTATTTTGAACAATGGTAGGCATGGTATGCTTGTGACTGAAAATGATAAGCATATATGAGGCATAGTTACTGTGCCTTGATGAAATGGGGGGAACAGTTAAAGAGAATCTAGAACTTTTTCAAATTTATTGGACATTTTTAATGGCCAATTTCTTTTGCAAAATAATTCTTCTAACAATTTAATGTTTTTTTTTTTTTTTTTTTCCAGTAAAAGATAAATTTTTGTCTAAAGTGGGTACATTTTAAGGATCTCCTTGAAAGGGGTTTTCAACAACATTAATAAAGCTAGAGGGGGGCAGAGCTTTTGGTTTTTTCATGTTGTCAAAGAGTTTTATCGAAATACAAAGAATGTGTTTTTAAAAATATCTGACAATGAGTGAACATTGCACCAACTGAACAGAAATTTGAACATTTTTTGAATGTTAAAGATCCTCTAAGATTTTATAACAGAGGAGCACTTTTATGTGTCCTGATCATCCTCAAGAGTTCAAAAACTATACTAATTGTATTTTGAAGTCAAAAATTTACTCTAGTCAAATGCGTGATTTGTGAACACAACTTTTGCATTTTATTCTTGTCTCCTGGTTTTTTTTTTTTTTTTTTTTTTTTTTTTTAAATGTTTATGTAGCTAATGCATATTTTTACTGACTTGACAGCTATTCATGGTGCAGAATTTACAACAGAGAACCATGGAATGTCTGCAGATGTTATAAACAAAGCATTTTTGGCAACAGAAGAGTCATTTCTCTCTCTAGTACAGGAGCAGTGGAACATAAAACCACAAATTGCTTCTGTTGGTGCATGTTGTTTGGTAGGTATAGTGTGCAGTGGATATTTATACATTGCAAATGCAGGGGATTCTCGCGTTGTGTTAGGAAGATTAGACAAGTCTGCTAAGGAAGTTAAAGCAGCCCAACTATCATATGAACACAATGCTAGCATTGAGTCTGTGAGAGACGAATTGCGGTCGTTGCACCCTGACGATCCACAGATTGTAGTTTTAAAGCACAAGGTTTGGCGTGTGAAGGGGTTGATTCAGGTATTTGAGGCTTTGCGTTATGTATATATGTTTCCATTGTAACATCTGTCAGTTTAAATTGCCACTGCCTATTTCTTCATTTTTTTTTTGTTTCTCATTCTATCAATTTCAACTGAATATGTTTTGGTCATGGTAATACACTATCATAATGTTGTGTATTGTTTGATAGTTGTTCGTCATTTTAATCTTCCATTAAGTGCCCGAATTTTTGTAACTATTTCGTTTTTGGCAATATTAATTATGTCTGTGGTAACCTTTAATTTTCTGATGATAGATTATGTTTCCCAACCTGAATTTTTTTACGTTTCTATGTAGTTGGATTCTTGTTGTAGTACTGCAGGCTTCATTGTCAATTTGTCATTAACTTTTTTGTTATTGGGTGGAGTTCTTGATCATTTGTCATGTAATTGTACAAGATATGCTTATTAATAAAGTATAATTGAACTATTCTCAGGATTGCTTTTGAACCCAATTTTGTGATCATTTCCTAAACACATTTAGCAGTTGGAAATGCCTATGCTTTTCAGAGGTACAACGATGGTTTCCATGCAAGGATGCGCCCAACTCCTAAGCTGACGTGCTACTAGTGATATTATTTAAAATTTCAAGAAAATTCTTGGCATTCATCTTAAGCAGATTAGAAAAAATTTTGAGAATTAATTTTATCTTTGTGCTTTCAATGTGAAGTGGTGATTTGAATCTCTTTATGCATTTATAGGAGGTATACTGTAAAATTACACAGAGAATTATTCTGTCGTGTACTCATCAATACCCAAATTGACATTTTGTCTGCTTGACCGTGCTTTCGCTTATTTTGCAGGTATCCAGATCCATTGGTGATGCTTATCTGAAGAGGTCAGAGTTCAACAAAGAACCTCTGTTAGCTAAGTTTAGATTGCCCGATCCCTTCAGTAAGCCGATCCTTAAAGCTGAGCCCACGATTTCAGTGCAGAAACTGTGTCCGGAGGATCTATTTCTTATATTTGCATCAGATGGCCTGTGGGAGCACCTAAGCAATCAGGAAGCAGTTGACATTGTTCACAATTGCCCACGTAATGTAGGATTTCTATTTATGTTGTGTCTGTTCATGCGAGTTTGTGATTTTGGCTATGTTTATGATGAAATTTGGGGATTGATATCAGAACTAATAGACCTTTTTGCTACTCAATTTTTGAGCATAAGATTTCTGTTTTCTTGTGATGGTTCTGATTCTATCTGGTGGTAGAACTGAAAATGTTCCTGCCTCTGAAATTTTATTATCTGAAAATGTTGACATTGTTCACAATTGCCCACGTAATGTAGGATTTCTATTTATGTTGTGTCTGTTCATGCGAGTTTGTGATTTTGGCTATGTTTATGATGAAATTTGGGGATTGATATCAGAATTAATAGACCTTTTTGCTACTCAATTTTTGAGCATAAGATTTCTGTTTTCTGTTTTCTTCTGATGGTTTTGATTCTATCCGGTGGTAGAACTGAAAATGTTCCTGCCTCTGAAATTTTATTATCTGAAATTTGGTGCTACTTTTCTGTACATATCTATATATTTTATCTTCTTTCACTATTGTAGTTGTGATTGTTTATGAAAAAATGTTTTGGTTTGACTAGTTTTTGCATGCTGTCTGACTTTTTAAAGTCAGTTTGCCTCTATCTGTTTCATTTTTTGTTCTGAAATTGATTTTGAAAGGGCTTCAACATGTTTTTGCAGGGCATTGCAAGAAAACTTCTCAAAGTTGCACTTCGTGAAGCAGCAAAGAAAAGAGAAATGAGATACTCTGATCTGAAAAAGATTGATCGTGGTGTGAGAAGACATTTTCATGACGACATAACAATTATAGTTTTATTCCTTGATTCTCATCTGATAAGTCGCAGCTCCTGCCGTGGGCCTCTGATTTCAATCAGAGGAGGTAATGGCATTCCTGGAGGCACCAACACATAGGTCAAGAGGTTCTAAATATCGTATGCTTAATCCTCATTTCTTTATGCATTAAGAAAATTTTTTCAACGAGGAGAGCTCAAAGAGATTCTTTTATTTATTTTTTCCCTTTCTATTGTATAGCCACGCTCCGCAGAATCTTACTTATTCAAATCATAAGAGACCTTTATAGTAGAGCTGATGCCTAAGAGAGGAAAAAAAAAAAGGTCATTGTTATTAGTTGTCTGGTTATTGGCATATGATACTTGATAAGCTATCCCTTATTACATCTATGGTTTACTTAACTGCATCAAGAACTACAAAGGGATATATTGCCATCAAAGTTAAAATCAACTACTGATATTTGTTTCAGTTTCAATTCATTGAGTTGCCATATTTGATGCATCTGGTATCTGCTGTTTGATATTTTCTGTACATGCGAAATGTGCATTTTCGCTTCCCTTCCCTTGTAGTTGCCACTTGATGATATTTAGATATCTGCTTCGTGCCTCCTAGTCATGCATACGCTCAAGCAGTTTCACTGATGTTGTCCGGTGTCCCCAACTTCAGTTTCCAACTCTTGACCTGCATCCGGTTCTATAACCGATTCGACACCAATGGCTGAGTGAGTGCTTGCCAAGATGGCTATAATCGAGTGTCTTAACTTGTAGTGTCGAAGAAAAAATTCCAATTATCAACATTCCCATTTAAAGACTTGTGAATTGTTGAGCAATGTGCTTATTGTTCTAGTCTTTTTTTTTATAGCAATTCAATGTTTGCATAAATGATGCAATTGAAGCGAAGCTGCTCTTGATCAAGATTTGAATGACTCATGCATTGAATTGATATTTTATGCCAAGAAAAATGTTCCTCTAGACAACAAAAGAATTGTACTTGAGAAGAAAAGCTTCCGTAAAGCAGCAAAAATTTGTGGCAACTAATGTCATTCTTAATCAATATGTAATATGTGTGGACACATGGTCTGATCCGGCTCATGAGGCAAAAGCCCAAGAAAAGTGGATTCAATATTGTAAGGTTTGAAGTCCAGCTCATTCAAAATGATTTATCTCAATCTAATCCTACTTTGATAAATAAATAAAATATGTGAAAAAAAGGAGGGAGGGGTTCTTGGGGAGAAAAATCACATAAAAAAAAAGGGCAGAGAGAAAAAATTTCCTGTCAAAGAATCAGGAAAGGAAAAAGGAGAACGTAGATCCAAAGAGAAGGGACTTGGCCTTATACTGTGGGACTCACATCATTGCAGTCTACCAAAGGAACTTCTGAGGGCCAATTATTTTCTAACAACAGTAATTTTCTTCATTTTTCTTTTCTTTTCAATTTATTTTTTATTTCTTTTGAATTGAATGAATTGTTTTGATTTAAAATAATTGTGCGTTGTTGATTTCAATTGATTTAATTGTTCAAATTGGGTTAATTGTCGGATTATTGTTTACAAAAATTTAATTTTGTCTTTCTATTTAATCTGTTATGTGTTGTTATTATTATTATTATTAAAAAAAAAAATTGGTTTGGGCAACAGTGCACGTTGCCGAGCACTGTTGCCCTTTTGCTGTTAACGTTTTACATTATTATTATTATTATTTTAATAAGGCCCATCAACCAATTTGTGCTTCCTTTTGCCATGCACTGACACTGTTGACGTTAACAACAATTTTTTTTTTTTAGTTTGATTTTTTTGTTTTAATTGTTAAATTTTCCTTTTATTTATTATTCTGATTTTTGTTATTTCTCTCTATTTTATTTAGTTTGCTATTTTTTTATGTTTTATTTTGGTTGATTATTAAATAGGAACAATTAAATTAGGAATATAATTAATTAAATAATTATGTATTAATTTAATTAGGTTATTTGACATGGTGAAATATCTTAATTAATTTTAGATTTAATTTTGTTTCCTGTAAATTATTAATATGCATCTAGCTATAATTTAATTTTTAATTATTTGTTTTATTGTGTACTAACCTTGTTTTATTTTTGTAGGATATTTTCTAGAAAATTTAGATTTATGATTTATGTTGCAGACCTACACATTAGATAGCCTATGGGCTACTAAACTTAATTTTGGGTTTTAGTCTAGTTAAATTGTGCTTTATTTATTTTTATTTTATTTGCATGAAATGGGTTGTAACTCTTTTCTCCTCCCTCCTTTCTTTGTGTGTGTTTTTAATTATGTTTATTTGGTTTATTATTTTTGTTGTTTTATCGTGAATTGTGGAATGGTGTGTGGATGTATGGATCATGGATCAAAATTGCATGTAATTGAACTAATTAATAATTTGGGCTAAAACTAAAATTTGGAAATTGATTAAGGCCCATTTGCATGTAATTAAATAATTAAAAATGATAAAACATAAAACACAAACGGAGGCCAATCGCAAGGTCGGGTGGGCCATTCAAAAGCCCACACCCAGTTTCCGGACCCAATCTCTGAGGATGGCTGCTGGGCTCCCTCCGTGGGATCCAGTTGCTGTAAAAGTGTTCCCGGATTTCACCCGGGTGGCGACTCCATTCTCCGACCCAAGCCTATTAAGGCCCAAAGTTGTATTCCTAGTGGGCCCTGAGCCTGCACAGTGCTGTGGTCGCCGGACACTTGGGTGCGCGCTGAACCCCGCCGCCTACAGTGGCGACTCCACTGGGGATAGAGAAACTGATTTCAGTGTCTTGTGTTTTATTATTTTTAATTATCTAATTATTTCTTCTGCATTTGCATTCATTACACCATTTACACATACTGCGCACACAGTCCATATTAAACCGACAATGGTTGTTGCTTTACTGCCTGTGTTTCATTCAAACCTGGTGGTGGAGTATATAGCTATTGTCACTCACAGTGGAGTACAATTGAGTACGTCGTTCGGACCCTTGAGTGGAGAGACGGAAAAAGTATATGATAGACTGTAGGAGCCTTTGACTTTATCCAAGACTTAGCTCATGTAGTGCCCTAGCAACTATCCCTAAGATTTCCCTAAATGTATGTGTTTTATTGCCATATAGTAGTCTCATTCATAAAGCCCAAGCTCAATAATAATGAGCCATTTTAGATTGGGCTTTTGTCCTTCTACTATAGCTCGTTATATTGGAGCTTGATTTTATGGAAGAGATATACTACTTATTTGTTCCGTCTCGAGAGCTTATGCATGTACGTCGATTTTATTATCCCATGTTGATAATTAAAATTTAAACAAAAAATTCTAGGACAAGAGACTCACTTTGAACACGTGTGTGGGAGGAATAAGGTTGGAAGGCTCCGTTATTGAGACTTGTGTGTTTGCTATTTGTATATTTATTTTGTAAACTCTTTTTAAAAAAATTCAAAAAAAAATTATTTGCATTTCATGCATACACGTCACTCATTTTCATTTTTAAATTCATCTTTTTATAGTCGGAAGTCTCTTCTGTTTGGAAGCAAGTCAAAGGAGATTCGGTCTACTAATATCGAGAATCCACCTAGTCAATTGAGACCACACTTGTAAG
>CATIWO010780852.1:0-14511 GCA_949673435.1 Macaranga tanarius | reverse complement strand
AATTATGCTATAAAATTATGGACTAAGTATATATATTTCTTTTAACAGTTATATTTATAACATATTTGTATATTTAAATTTCAAATTTCTCTTAAAAATTCACTAAATTTAATATACTTTACAAATTTTTCAAAAAAAATTTGCGACTCGGTAGACCGTTACCGTTACGTTACATCGTTACAGTCCCATTTCCGTTACACGCGACCGCGACCGCGATCATGGCCGTTACTGTTATTTAAAACCATGGTCCTCACAGTGACCTACTTTAGCCTCTACTAAGGTCAAGTCCAATAAATCTCCTCATCTGAAAGGGTCACCAGCCAAGTATGCCATTCCTCGAGTGACAACTTTAAAGGGGACCGATCTAAAATCTTTTTGAGTTACCTCTCCTAATGAAACCTAAGCCCTTACCTCAAGTAACGACTCGACGAGGGTTCTAGAATGCTCAGCCTTTAAAGCAAGCCAAGAGACAAAAACAAGTTACCTAAAAAGTAGAGGGCTACAAATGAAATGTGGATTCCTCTCTAAGTGGATGTCATTAATACCCTACATAGTCTCAGTTAGAATAAGTGGGAAGGGTGTTAATCTGTGCTCAATGCCTCCTACTATACCCAGGATCTTATAATCACCGAGCCTATTAGTAGAAACTGTAAAAAACTGAAGAAAGAAGTAGCACCATAAAAGATGAGCCCAAGATAGACTCCCACACTACTGAGAAGCATATACAGCTAGTAAGCAAGGTGGGATCAATCATCTCTCTAGGGTAACAATAACATCTCAAGCATGAGGACTTAATTGAAAGAAATAAGTGCCTCTACCTGGATAGTCAAAGACGCTATCGATAAAGACTACATCCTCAGATACGGTGGAAGATTAGCTTGCTATGACACTAAACTCCTATAACTAAGGATACAAGGGACACAACTCCTGTAACTGAAGCAAAAGACATGCTCCTTAGGATCCCAAAATGATGCATCTAGGTGTAGAAAGTTCAAATCAAGTCGAACATGTTGAATAGTCCTGAAGCATAGCATCCCAAATGGCTCTAAACTCCTTAAATCATCATACAAGTAGCCTCAAAGATAGCCCTTTAGCTCTTGATAACTAGCCTCTGTCATGGCCGCCTGATAGCTAATAAACCCTTAAACAGTCACAAAAGAAACATTAAACCCAAACTAAGCCTGTTGAGATCTCCAAACACTCAAAAACCTTACATAAACCTAAAACACACTCAAGATGATCCCTAAAAACCTTAAAACCCATCTAAAGATAGATAAAATTTACCTTCATATAGACCATGCCCTACCCATGGGTGTACGCCCATGGGTGTACGCCTATGGGCATGGGCATGTGGCCATCAATTTCATAGCTATGCGCCCATCAAAAATGGGCACTCACCTATGGGGCCTTCTCATATTCCCTTCCTGCATCTTTTCTACATTCAGATGTAAACAAGGCATATTTCAGCATAAAATTACCCCAGAGTGATAGAGGAATGCAAATTCAAGCCAAAATGCAAATAAATATAAAGAGAAAATATGTGAAAAGATAAAGAATCAGAGCAAAGTCTCATAAACAAGCATAATAATAAAAAATAATGCATCAGTGTACAAGGATGAGATACAAGTCAACATCATTAGTGCAACAACTGGTCAAATACATCCAGAATCCTATCCCTAAAGATCAAGGTCATCTCCTTAGTCTTGACCACTAGATCCACTACCACTAAGACCCTCGCCTGGATGGCGCAAGTACATCGCTCTTAGCTGATACTCTAATTCCTCAACTCTACTCATGTAGCTATAAATCTCATCCCAATAGGCATGTGTTTAGGCCTTACAATGTGTGATCTGAGACTACAGCTAGTTATTCTAATCATGCCAATCTTGAATCATGGAGAAATGCTACCTTTGCATATTGCATTTTTTATACATTAGCATCTTCATTATTATTCCATAAGCATAAAAGCACTAAATAAAAAATATACTGATGCATCTGAAAATGACTCTAAATAAAAGTTCTAGAGATCAGAAGCATACCAATAAAGCTGCTTTACTATCAACCTCGATACCTACATAAATGCAATGAAAATGGTAAGATCTGCAATGAAAGAAGAATAGCAAACAACTAATTAAAAAGGGGGACATACACGTGTGGTATCTAGAGGCATAAAGCTCAATGATGACCTACCATCAGTAAGTCCCTACGATAGGCTCGACCCTGCAGATCTAGATTTTGAAATATAAGAATAAAAGGACTCTTGAAATTTATTATGATAATTCCTCTAATGGAAAAAGAAGGACCTGAAGTTAGAATAGAAAGGTCGGCACCCCTTGATGAGGTGGCAGTTAAAGCAGCAATTGATATTGAGGCAGTAGCAGCATATGACCTCTTCAATGATCACTACGATCAAGCAAAATAGGTAAATAAAGTAAAAGATACGCAAACTAAAACTAATATATTTTACTTTCCTGTGACGGGTATGCTCACTACATGTGTATACGAGCTAGAAGTTGGCTCCTCAACAACTAGATTTCTTCATTTAACATTTGTTGTATCAATCAGCTCTGAAAGTACCCTCATCGCATAAGGACGGTAGAAGGCTCAAAAAAGCAAAAGCCATCATAACCAATAGAGGCATGTAATCACTCCTCCTTTGATAGCTCACATCCCCATAATATACTCTCGGGCGATGGTAGGTGTGCTCTCCTCCTAAGACCATGAGGTCAATATAAGATGTGCTTACCCAAATACCAAGTGTAGTCCACTAGAGTCATCAAAAGTACCCTTCATCCACTCCTAATATATGATAATCTCATATCATCAGTATAGATAGCAGGGGCTATAGCCTACCAATGGAGACTAACTTGCAAAATAGAAGAGAATAAGACAAACAAAGAATAAACAATCTAAGAGCAAATGCATTATGTCCAGTTTATAAGTACTGAGTCAATCCCTAGTAGCCTCCAGGTTCAACCGCCATCTTGCATAAGATCCTCTAACCCAAGTAGAGAAGCGAGGGAACCCGTCGATAACTCAGTCAGTAATATCAACACGAGGGAAGATTCCAAGATCATATGCGCAGATCTACACAAAATATAGTCAGTCAACATCAGAGAACTCAATCCAAAAAGAAAAGAGAATGGAACAAGTTAAAGATATAAGTAACTCATATCAATGACCAATGGCATCCCATAATCCCTCAAGCCTCCACAGCAACCGTCCTCTAGGCCATGGTATAAATACTCCAAGGTAGGAGATCCCTAATCATACTACCGTAATATGTCTAAGTCGCTCAACAGTGGCAACATCTACATTTTCACAATATTATTTACATTCAGAAACATAAACGCACTAAGTAGGACAAAGATAAAATAGTGGGCAACCTAGCTAAGCTCCATAAGCGTGGTACGATCTCTCATTAAGGTAGTATAAAGAACTTGACTATTGATGCCCTTTTTAAAAGTAACATCGAATTCCAATAGTTTATGAGCTAACCTATGGTTATCCTCGAGAACCTCTATCGGGATCCTAACTTTATAAAATAATAACTTAGTAATGGAGGTAAAGTCCAAGGTAGTAATGGTTATCTCCCTAAACGTAAAGTGGAAGATTTATGTATAGTCGGGCCACATCTCCAATAGTACCATCATAATAGCTCAACTAGTCTTGTGAACCCCTGAAGCCATCAAAGCCTATCCCTCTAATATGAGTCCTCATCGGAGTAGGAAGACTCTCACAAAGAGAGATCATGGCAGATAAACTGTCAGATGAATGTAAGCGAGGCACAATCTACGTCATATCAAAGTACAATCACTAAAAAAGGAAGTTTCTTTTTCCCAAAAATAGTTCTTTTATTTTCATATATGCAAGTACATCTAGTTTCATTATCATTTTAATTTTCATGCACAAGCACATAGATAGTTAATCGTTGCATATTCAGATAGCACAATCAAATTTTATCTCATCTTGAACACATGAAAATTTGTAGTTAGTCTTTCAATTGATATTCCATATGCGTACACATAGTGTGAATTGATTTCTCCTAATCTTTAACTGACTATGTGTGTCTCATTGTACAGGCATTATAAGATAAGAGTTATCCTAAAACACTTGAAATAATAATAAAACTTAAATAGGTTTAATAAATAATTTAAATTAAAATTTAAGGCAGTTATGCTCCTCATTTTTCTCTTAAGATTTTACAAAAAAAGAAGCATCCTAGCATGTAACCTAAAACAAAAGCATGAAAAATATAGAATGTATCTCGTGATGATTCAAAGTCCATCAATGATTGTCTAAATTCAAAATAAGGGGAATCCTCTCTCCTCGAGTGAATCTTTGATCGCCTCATTAAATGTGAGCTGGGCAATAAATTCTACACGCACCAGTAGCAGGTGCATCCCCTGCAGCTCCTGTGAGTAAATCATGTAACTCATCCATAGAAATTGAGAATCTAAAAGAAGACTCTGCCATAGCTAGGGTGTAAGTGTATTTCAGAGAAAATCTAAGCTAGAGAGATGAAGAAGCATCGAAAAATGAAGAAAATAACAAAATGCAAGCCTTATATAGCCCACCATGGGGTGATGGGCACGTGCCCATCACCTATGGGCATTTGTCTATGACATTTATGGGCGTGCACCCATAACTATGGGCGCGTGCCTATGATGATGGGAACAAGCACCCATCACCTCTAAACAGTGAGAATTGCCCTGTCTTTACACTTGATGAATTGTAGAATATGCATACTAAGTATATGGGAAGCCATACTTAATTTGCAATATAGTAACGTAGGAAGAATCAGACCTGGACCATAAAAAAGGATAGACCTAGAGACAGAGACTGAAACAATTTATACTCACCCTAAAAATGAAGAATGCTACTGAATTGAAGATAATAAATGCATTAGTATTCTTATCATATATCCCTACAATAACTCTGAAATTTCTTTTGTAGGGAATGACTGGAAAACCATATGATCAATGTATAATACCGGACATGAAGCAGAGAGACGAACAATAAACCTTGTAAAAGGGAAGAATGCTACAAACTTAAAGATAAATGCATTTTGAAGATGCCATTACATTGTCTCACGATACTAACTCTAGAATTTCCTTTATAGGGAATAATGGAGGAGATAGAGAGTTCAGTACTCCATCATCGACAATCTTTGAATAGACTTCTCAGTCCAATAAATAAAAAGGGAAGAATGATGCAAAGTGCATTCCAAAAAGGACTTTCATTTTAATATCACCAGATTAACTCCGAAATCTTTTTCAATAAGGAATAACAAAAAGGAGGCATATTATCCCATGGCATATTAACTGTACAATGGCAACCCAAAATAAAAGCCGAAAAAGATCAAAATTGAGTGAAATGACAAATGAAAACAAGAATTCCCATTGAAAAGAGTTTAAAACATCATGCAATAAAAGACTTGCCATTAGACAAAGTTCTTACATTAAGAAAGTAAAGCAAATACTTTCTATTTTTTTATTTTTATATCAAATATAATAAAATCCATGAATTAAAAAGAACTCTATTAACATAGTGAGTTCATAAATGCAAAACATGCATTGTGAACTATAATTTCTTATAGTCTTCTCTTGTTTGCCACACAGATCTAAGGGTTCATTTAATAACATTACATTAAGAACTATTAAACTTTAATCAACCTAATGCTTAATTCAAGTAAAAGCAATAACCTTACGAAGTCGAACCCTCAAATGACGAAGGTGAGAGGTTTGGGTCCTGAATATCAAACTAAATCTTGAATTAAATATATTCCAATGCTTAAAATAAGTACGAGTATCTGCAATGGACCCCTAAATGATATCCATGCTGAGAAATATGAGAAAGTTGGGGGAAACACTGAAAGGAGAATAACAGCAAGAAACTGAGAGCTAAAACTGCTCCCATCTACTCCAATGCTCTCAAAAGAGTATAAGTATCCCAAAGATACTTTTCGCCATATCCAGCTGAGTAATGCAAAAAAGGTGAGGAAGTACTTAAAAAGAAAGAAAAATATGTCAAATGGACAAAAGACAGTCAAAGATCATATCAATGACTGAGATCTAAACATCTCATCTCTATCCTTTGAGAGTTTTACTTGGTGAGTTTTCTCAAGTCTAGACAAGGAAGTTAGCTCTTCACTTAGTAAAACATTGCATTTTCGGAGTAGCATAGCTAATTACACCTCTAAATATGTGAACTATGGTAGGAAATGACCATAAGGATTGCAGTAAGCAAAACCTGTTGAGCATATGCAACTTGTAATGAACTAATGAATTTCTTTCCAATTCAAGGATGTACAACTCATGACTATAGAATAATTGACACTAGCATAAATCTAAATTCAACAAACTTTTCACGAAGAGATCAAAATCAACAGTTCGAGTCCAAGCAAGTATCATCAAAACAACATCAAACCAAAATCACTACATTTCTTTTTGCATTTTCATATGCCTGAACTGCATATAATTGCATATCATTTGCCTTATTGCATATCACTACCATGCGCGTGTTTCATTTTTAGCTACTTTAGGGTCATTCTTGTATGAACCCTAGTATGCATCATGATCATGTTCATATGAGCCCTGAAGTTACATGCATTATTATATAAATCTCAAAATTGCACTACACATTTGCATACAACATAAAGCCTAAATAGCGGCTATATAGTACTCGTTTGATGCTCACAGCAGCTATATGACATTCACTTTATGCTCATAGTAGCTATACAATATTCTAATATCAAGACAATTGCTTGAGCCCAAATAGCAGCTATACAACACCCACCTGACACCCACAGTAGTTATACGACATTCGTCTGATGCTCATAGCAGCTATACATCATCCCAATATCAAAATAATCACTTGAAGCCCAAATAATGGCTATCAACACTTGCTTGATACCCGTAGCGACTACACGGAATTTGCTTGATGCTCACAATAGCTATACAACATCTCAATATTAAGATAATCACTTGAGGCCCACGTAAATGCTATACAACACTACCCTGACACCCACAGTGGCTATACGGCATTCGCCTGACACTTACAGTAGCTATACAACATTTTAATCTTAAGGACACTCACTTGAAGTCCAAACAGTGGCTATACAGCACCCACCTGATAGTCATAGTAGCTATATGGAAACCAACAAAACTCACAAGCAGCATCAACATCTTCAACAGGTAAGTAAAGGTTAGTTCTCTAACCCCTTTGCACTTCACTATAGTGCTCCACATGTACTGATCTTAGCTAAGCATTTTACGAGCATGCTCGATCAAAACATGTGAAGTATGGGGTGACTGTTAATACTCAAATTTTGGTAGTCCCCTAAAACAGTCCGATGATGAAAGTATTTCGCTCGAGAATGTATGAATATTAAGGTTAGAGCTTCGAAGACATGCTTTGATCACCTGAAACCCTAAAACTAAACCCTTTTTGCATCTTTAAACTAATAAAGTTCTAAATCTTAAGTTTGGTTTGAGCCTAAAAACACTAAAAATGACCACGAGACCTCAAAGAACCTTAAAAAAGCCCAAACCAATAGCATGAGAGCCCCATGCCCAACTTAATGGGAACGTGCCCACAGACTGAGAGTCTATAGGCATACATCCATTATATTTATAGGCACATGCCCATGAATCATAGGCACACACCCATGAGTAGGAAATGGCCTATCTATAAATTTTAAACCTTTTTTCTATTTTATGAAGACCCTTTTTAGGAAAATTTATCGAAACTCTGCTGAATTAAAGGCTCAAGACACTAATTTGGACTAAATCCATACATTTTTCTTTCTTTTAAGTTGATTTTAGATCCACTTGAACTGAATCTAACTTTCATCTTTGTTAAAGCACGATTCAAGAGGTATAAGACTACATATTCACACCATTTCTCATCCTTTTGGGCGATGATGGCCTAAATATCATACTTTTGGAGACTCCACGAGTCTCTTTCTCTACAAAAGGCTTAGTCTAACTATTTGAGGACCCCAAAATGCATTATGCATGTTTATTTTCTCATATTTTGCATTCTCTTCTTTTACCTCTTTCTTCTTTATGGTTGTGATTATGATTTGTGTTAAGAAGTAGTTTGGTATAAAATATGTAATTGGCAGATAATAAGCAGTTTAATGTCTAGAAGTGTTTAACATGCATCTACATCTCTATTCATCTTTTTGTACATTTATTTGCATCTTGAGTGATTTAAGTAAAATCCATGTATATAAAACCCATAAAGTTTTCACCTTTAGCATCAAAATTGCATTTTCTTCATCATTTTGCTTTAAAAATTATTTTTTGGATTTAAAGTTTGCATTTTTATCTTTTTTGATGTAAAAATCAAATTTTTAATGAAAAATTCACATTTTTGCATGAAGTTAGCATTATTTATTTTAAAAGCTGCACTTTCATTACATTCTTTGCATTTTTAGTACTTTTGGACATAAAATTATATTTCTTTCTTTTTCATATGAAAGTTGCATTTTTATTTCAAATTTGTATTTTATGTTGCATTGCATGCCTTTTAAATATTTTAGCATTGAAAATTATCTTTAGAAACTTTATGACCAAAACTTATCAAAATGCAAGCTTTAGCATGTTAATAAAATAAAAATGTGGACTTTATGATGAAAATTATCTTTTCATCATAAAGTCCACATTTTTATTTTATTAACATGCTAAAGCTTGCATTTTGATAAGTTTTGGTCATAAAGTTTCTATCTTTATTTTCCTTTTACACTAAAATTAGATTTTGACATCCTATATATATTTCCATTTTTTAAGAGTATTGTATTTTGTGGGATAATACACCTAAATCATTCAAAACTTTCGGAATCATGATGAATCTATTCTTTTTTATTTAGCCTTTTTTATTATTTGTGTTATTTCAATGTCTTATTTTGCTGAAGATGTTTATTGTGGATGAATGTTTGTCTCCTCTTGTGAACAAATGGTTTTTATGAATGAATTAATAGCATGTTTGATTAAATTAGGATTAGATTTCTTTTTATCGCATTTTTTCTATTTTTGATGTATTTACTAAGATTTGATCAAAGCGATGTATCCTTAATCTCTTTTCCTATTTACCTTTTGTCATTTTATAATGTATGGCTATATTGTGGATGTGATTATGCTTATATATATGTTGTGGATATGAATGTATAATGTGGATGTTGTATTTACTTGACATCATGAATCTGAAATTATGGTGATGCGATAAGTATAGTAGGTTTTGTATAACGAGAAACAGTCAAGTGGAAACCTCTCCCCGAACTCAGAATCTCAGACAAGGGAAGTGGATTCTGTGCAGTTTGAAATATGTTTCCCAAAATTTTTATGTGAGTGGGTGGTGACTCCAAAATAAAGTATCAGCTTCTTCCCCGATGTTGACCCATCATAAAATCACTCCGGTCCACCTTCTATACCTCATAGTATTCTAGATAGCCTGAGAAATGGAAGAAAGATGGCATTATCAAGTCTGGTTTTGACATCTTTGCTGATGTAGTGGACTTTACTGTTGAAAAGAAAGTGGTTGAAGTTTTAAAAGAGATCACTGAAGAATAGATCACACAGTTAATCGAGAATGCAAAGAAGGAAGCTAAAGCTGCTGTATGTGCTGATTTTGCTACCATCGTTGAGTTTAGCATAGAGTGTCGTACTAGTGATGAAATATTTATCAATGATGATGCCTATATTCATGGTCTGTTTGAGTCTGATGATGTATTGAACTCTAAAGTTAATGCAATAAAATCAAACTTTGCCTAATTATTTGATGTGTTTTCTAATGGTAGTGTGCATTGCATTAATCTATATATTAGCATATTCAACATTCATTCCATTTGTACTGAATCATTTAATATTAGTACGAAAACTAAACCTCGTATTTTAAACATTTCAAAAGATGTTATCCTTAAGGAAATGAGAGAGTTTGAAAGAATATTAAAAAAATACTCAAAGGTATTTGCTTGAACTTATGACGACATGCCGAGTATTAATAGAGACATAACACAACACTACATTCCAATAAAGGAAGTCTATAAGCTAGTCAAGCAGAAACTTCAAAGGATGAGACTAGAATAGATAGAATTGGTGAGAGAGGATATAACTAACTAAATCAAATCCAACTTTTTAAAAGTGGTTAATTACCTCGAGTGGTTGGCAAATGTAGTTTCAGTGCTAAAGAAGGATGCAAGAGTGAGAGTATGTATGGATTATAGAGACTTGAACAAGTCTTATCTGAAGGATGATTTTCCATTGCCTCACATCAATGTCTTGGTAGATAATACAGCCTTGAGTGTGATGTTAAACATAGTAGATGGACTCTCAGGATATGATCAAGTGTTAATGGTGTTGATTGATAAGTTAAAGATTGCTTTCATCACAAAATAGGGAACCTATTGCTATAGCGTTATGCCTTTTAGTTTGAGAAACACTGGAGCTACCTACCAAAGGATGGCAACATCCATGTTTCACCATATGATTCATAATGAAGTAGAAGTTTATATGGATGATTTGGTAGTGAAGTCCAATATGGGAGAAGGGCACTTCAAAGCTTTAGAAAAATTCATGCAAAGGGTAGGGAAGTATAACTTAAGATTGAATTCGAAGAAGTGTGTGTTTGTAGCAACCTTAACAAATGTATTGGGATTTGTGATAAGTTAAAAAGGAATTAAAGTTGATCGAATAAAATAAAAGCAATCAGAAAAATACCAACACTAAAAATATAGAAAGAGATTAAAGGTTTCTTAGGCAAGATCCAGTTCATCAGTAGATTCTTTGCCAGGTTAACTACTGTTTATGAGCCCATTTTTAAGCTGCTATAGAAGAATTAACCAATTATGTTGAATGAGCAGTGTCAAATAACTTTCAATAAAATAAAGTAATACTTAGTTAACCCTCCAATCTTGAATCTTCTAAGACCAGGTGGCTCTTTAATGCTTTATCCAACCATTAAAGGAAATGCTATAGGAGCAATGCTAGCCTAAAAAAGTGAACAAAGTGTTAGTATAAATGTGCTCTAAGGCTATTATTGTATGTGAACATTGTATATCCATCCCTATGGCAATGAAATATTTATTTAAATTAAGTGTTAAGTTTATTTGAATATTTACCCTTAGTATTATATTGAATGAGTTTATTATCAAAAGTTGATAATATGAGTGACAAACTCATTTGGTACATATACTATAAATTTTCATAGTCGTTGGATTAATATTTGGGTAGTATTAATCCCTAGACTATCACCTCTATCTATTTTCCTTGATCGATATATGATATCGATAGTGAGAGGTAGTGAGTCTCATGCTATTTGATATGAGATATCAGAATAGACACGTGGATACTCATGTGATGGGTGGATCAAACTTGTGACATAAGATTTATAATTGCATGGATATTCACTTTAGTCAAAAATCATAATCTTAGACATAATGGTGCATATAGTCCTTTGATCTGAGGTGACATCATCATCCACATATGGTTGGTTAGAGTTTATTACTGCTTACATACTTGTGCTAGCCACATATGGGTATATGGTGTGTGGTGGCTCTAATTGGTTATATGTAGGGGTGAGTGATCGGCCAAGATGGAATTCATTGCCTGGACTGAACCGGAATAAGATCCTATGCTATCTAAGTTATTCTTGATGAATAAGTACCTGGCCAGGTCAAACTTGACTTACCCAAAAAGAGTTTCGGTGGTAAAAAGAGTTTCTAGTAGAAGTCATGTTTTATCAAGAATTGAACTTAAGATGAGGTCATATGATTGAGGTAATTAGAGTTTGACTAAACTATGACTCTAGCTAATATCGAGATCTTGTAATGAAGGGACATTTAGTGCACGGTAATTATGTTCTATGATTCTTGAGGATCTACATAAAGCATCCATTTCTATTTGGGTAGTCATGACATCTATATTAGGGGTCACTCACAACTTATGGGAACTAAATGTGATTAATTAGGATTTTTACATTTAGGATGGAAAGGTGTTTCCATAATATTAAATGTTAATATTATTTCTCATCACATACAAAAGAGTTGCACTTGTGGAGATTAATATTAATTTGATTATTAATTAAATTGTTTAATTAATCAATTAAATTAATTGAATTAGATTTACGTATATGCGGGGATCGAACATATCCCAAAATCTAAATTAAAAGATTGGAACTTAATTATAATTAAATAAATATTAATTTGGATTTGATTTAATATGTGATATTAAGTTCAAGGACTAGATTAATAATTTCCTCCAAATGTATTTATAGATAGCCCATGAGATGGACCATGTATATTAATTAAGATGGGCCATGAGATGGACCATATATATTAATTAAAATGGGCCATGAGATGGACCATGTATATTAATTAAGATGGACTTGAAATAGACTTGGGATGGGGCTTTATTTAAATAGTTTAAATAAGCCCATAAGTTGTCTAGTTTGGAATGGAGTGGGCTTTCTCTAAGTGTAAAGAAGCCCATATGTCCATAACCTTAGCCCAACTCATTAAGGGTTAATGAGGTCAAAGGCTAAGGTTATCCATGTAATCAAACACCACCCACTCAATTATAAACCAAAGCCCAGCATATAGATAGAGTATAAGATACTCAATCTATCAAATGCATGTAGCTTGAGTGTGAGATACTCAAGCTATACCATTGCATGTGACTTGAGTGTGAGACACTCAAGTTGTTATTGTTATTATAATATTGGTTTTGTTTAGGTTAGTGGAGAGTGTAGAGACAACACTCTAACTCCTAATGCATGTGACTTGAGTGTGAGACACTCAAGCCATAACTATTATCATATTGTTTTTATGTTGATAGCTAGTGGAGTTTGTAGAGACAATACTCTAACTTCTAATGCATGTGACTTGAGTGTGAGACACTCAAGCCATAACTATTATCAAATTGTTTTTATGTTGATAGTTAGTGGAGTTTGTAGAGACAACTAACACATAACTCCATTTTTAATATTTTGAGAGCATTTTGATATTCTAGCAAAAGAGAGAAAAGGATTGAGAGTGTATTCTTCCTTCTTCTTCTTTAAGTGTAGAGAATTCAAATATACATAAGAGTTATGTGCTTTCAAGTAAAAGCCATTGTTGTACAAGTGTTGTGCAAGTGCAAGTCCATCATCCATTGGAGGTTGCTTCCTTGTTCCATACATCCTAGCTTGGTGAGGCTCTTACAAGCACCTTGGGTCAAAGAGGAGAGGCTTGTGGCTAGAGCATCACCATCCTTGGAAGTCTTCAATGTGCAACTTATGTGTTTCAAGCTATAGGCTTCACATTTAGGGAGCTAGGAGCTTGTAGATCAACATCAACCAAAGCTCATCAAACGTGCTACTAACTTGGAGTTTTGTAAGTATTACCAAACCCTTAGTTGCTAGGTCTTGTATTATGAATGCATGACTTAGTTGTTTATTGATATGCTATCCTTAATGCATATTTAGCTATGTAAGAGTACATGTGATATGATCTATGGGCTTGGATAGATTTATGTGTTTATGTAAGAGTTGCATGTTTTGATGCAAGAGTTGCATGTAATTAAAAAATTTAAAATTTCATACGTTTTTGGTTGCCTATGAATCTAATCCCTTCAAGTTGTATCAGAGCCATCTATCACATGATTTACATGCTAAAAATTTTAATAATTGCAAGTGTTGTGATTATACATGTTAATATTTGCAAGTGTTATGAATATGGTGATTAAGCATGTTAATATTTACAAGTGTTGTAAATATAGATTATGTTTTAATTACAAGTGTTATGATTAAACATATTTTTAGTTACAAGAGTTGTGACTAAAGATGATTAATAATATTTTTAAAAAAAAGGGGGCAATAGTACTGTACATGGTACTGTTCATCGTACTATAGAAGTACTGTTCACTTGGTACTGTAGTAGTACTTTTCACCAAATTTTTTTTAATTTTCTTGTTTTTTTAACTTGGCCAATACATGATTATATGCAAGAGTTATATTTTATTAAATATTTACTTGTCATTCATGCAAGGATATGCAAGGATTGATCATGGACTTAGTTTACATTTTTTGGTTTGTAATAATAATTAATTTTATTATTATTATTATTTATGTAATTAAATGTTAATTATATAGTTTTAGGATGTAAATTATTTGCCTTGGTATACCAAGGATTAATTTTAAAATTGAAGAGTTTAATTAAAGGCCCATTCAACCTTGGAGGCTTGGAGGCAAGGCCCATGATGATGGTGACTAAGGAGGCTCATGTAATGAAGGCTTTTCTTGGGCTAGGCCCACTTGTAATTATTCTAAGAGTTAGAATAGAATTAGAAAAGGCCCATAATCACTCCTTATTTCTGCATTCATTTTGCATGTTCAATGTATATATGTGATATATATATTGAGGCATGATATATATGTATGAGATATGTATATGGATGGACGAATAATGCCATGCAATGTATGTATAAGATATGTATGTTGATTAATGCTATATATGTATGTGATATATATATA
>CATIWO010780618.1:0-45477 GCA_949673435.1 Macaranga tanarius | reverse complement strand
AACCGAAATTTTTAATCTCCGAACTGTCCCGAACCGAAAATTTGGAGCAATTCCGGAGATTTAATTTTTAAATCTCCGATAGTATGGAGCAATTCCGGAGAATTGCATTCTCCGAACCGAACCGAACCGTGCTCACCCCTAATCTTGGTAATAATATTTTGGGATAAGTATAAAAAAGTATCTTGTGTTAGAGGCATTTTCATTTGAAGGCTTGTAATTTTTTTCATGACATTTAGAGGTATATGATTTCATTTTCTAACATTTTAATATCCTTTCAACTAATATCGTCATTATTTTATATCAAAATATTAATACAATACTACATTTCATTAATAGAAATATTTTACATGTGATTTACCATCAATATAATTATTTAGATACTTTTAAAAATATTATAACTTTATTTTAAAAATTATTTTTTATCCCTAACAAATTTAAAAATACATTTTATTTTTATTTTTTGTGAAGTTATTTTAATTGGTTAATGATATACTACTTAGTAAATAATTTTACAATTAAATATTTATATTATTTTAACATTACATTATTTATTTTTAATAATATTACTGATTATGATATTAAAATGCAAGTAAAATCAAATCACAGACCCCCTAAATGTTACAAAAAATACACAGTCCTTTAAGTGAAAAAGTGTCTAAACACATAGTATTTTTTGTACTTATCCCTAATATTTTTATTTTACAAAAATAGTAAAATTTTAAATAATATTTTTATTTAAGATATATTTTATTACAAATAAAAAAGTAAAATAATAATTAATTTTAAAAAATTAATGGAATTTAAAAAAATGTAAATTATTATCAAAATTTTAAAAAATATATTATCTAATAATTATTAATTACATAAAAATAAAATTTAATTATATAACAAAAAAGAGTTCAATGATTAAAAAAAAAATCAGTGGGAATGTGGTGGTACTAGTTATAATAAATGTTGCATAAATGTGCAACTCCTAGAATATAAGTAATTATAATAAATAGTAAAAGTCTTATAATTAAAGGATGTAAGGCTAAAAATATCAGAGTGTTAGAATCAAAATTCCTAATCTATTGATTAGGATTTAAGTAACAAAACGAAAACATGATTGAAATTGGCATTCTTAAATTGTTTAGAATTCGATTTCAAACTAGAAATCTAATGTCCAAATTAGTCCTAGAAACTAATATGATAGTAAATTAGTAATGAATGAAAAATGTCCTAATTAAGTTATATAAAAGCACACATTATTCGGCTGAAAATTAGAACTTTTCTACCATTGACCTTTTATAATTATAATCAATATATAAACCTTAGTTCTTGTTGCATACGTAACAGAGAAGTAGAGGCCAATAGGAGATAATATCTCTTTATGCTCTTTTAGAGAATTAAGAGCAATCTTATAGAGCATTAGAATTTTATTTCAATTATCTACAAAGATAATCACAAAAGATAGCCACAGTCCACATGCAACAACATGATTCTATCAACCTCTCAAGTTGAACGGGTTTCAACATGTCATCTAATGACAGAAAACTGCACTTGATCCTTTTGATATAATATTCAAAGACTTCAACATCATGCTCAAAAAAAATGAAAGATCAAAGCTTACATCAAGCTTCAGGGAACCCAACAGCTTATGGAAGCATGGGATCTCATCAGCATATTCCAGTTCCACTTCAGCACAACATTTTTACCTCCGGGGCTGAATTAAATGCAAATATGCAATGTGCATACACAAATGTAAATGGGAACACTTGTACTGAAAACATTGAAAGAAAATGGAATCATATAGGTGCTTGTAAAGTTGATTGAATCCACCAAAAACCCTCACCACAAAGAGGTGAAGCATGTCAGATGTTTTATACTACTTAAAAGAGCATGTTAGTTGATAAGAATATAAATTTGACAAAATAATGCACTGATCTACAACAATTATCCTAACTCATTCTTTGTGCAGCTTCTTTGGCAAGTACTCTTTCTCTCGCCTTCGTTTTGGCTTGTGACTTGGAACCCATTATCCCACCTCACCCACTTCTTCCGGACCTCATCATACTTGTCATTGAAGTTTGCCTGAATTGAAACCAAATGATTCATAAAAACAAACACAAGTATATGCAAGTACATGAACAAGAATAGAGCACAATTAAGATGAGTTGATGTTTCTCAACCTTGATGGCTTCTAGGATTTTGCTGAACTCTAACTTATCTTCATTCTTAACAGTGGTCAAACATAAGGCGGCAGCAGTTTTCTTGTGGACAACCTAAAGACCAAAAATTGTAAATAAATACTCTTAGAAATTTGGTTCTAGAAAATATCACCAAGCAAGCATCCAAAATATAAGAATACTACCAATCCCAAACGTGATTTCCCTTTCACAATGCAATAAGGGATCTCCATTTTCCAACACAGAGCAGGAAGCCATACAACCAACTCTATAGGGTCATGAGCAATTACAACTAACTGTGCCTTTTTCAGCAACCGAAAAGGCCTTATATTTAGTTTCCAAAACTTGATAGCATTCAAAAGAAATAGTTCTTGATGCCAAAAGATGATACAAGCAAGCATAACCAACCTGCTCAATGAGATAAGTGATGTGGTTAAGACCATATTTAACAACAATTGGCTTCTTAGCCTCAACAGATTTCCCTTCAGCCTCAGCATGAGCTCTCTGCAAAAGGCATTCTTTCTTTGCTGCTATCCTCTGGCCTGTACTTGAGAAGCAACTTGAACAAACTTGTTGCTGTGGAAAAACAAAAGTTTCATATGGAGCAAGCGTATCCGCTAAACGTTATCAGAACCATATGATCTTTAAAGAAAACAGAAGTCAGACAAATGGCAACTCAAAGCATGTCCCATCTCCCCTTCAAATAACAGCAACTAAAGTTACAAACCTGAGCTATAACACTAATTAACCCTCTCAACTCCCATCCTATGAGCTTCTGGACCATTACAGACTAAGTTAAACAGACAGTAAGAGCATACAATTCAATGTTAATCATAAGCTCAACACCCAACAATAGCAACTGCAACACAAAAACAGAAACCATATGAGCCAAAAATTCAAGAATTACCAAGATTTTTATCAAGGGTCTTAGTGAATTGGTTCAAAGCTGGTGGCACCTTCAACCTCTGCCTAAGAATCCTTCTTTTTCTTTGAATTTAAACAACTTTTGGCCACTTTACAAATCGTTGCAGATCCTTCTTTGGAGGCAATGCTCCTCCAATACCAAACTGCTTCGGCCTCTTCTCAAATAATGGATTCTGAACTTTCTCCTAAAATCCCACAAAAACCCACGTAAACAACATATACCCAGTAGCAAATATACACCAAAAATTGCAAAATCATTATCATACCGGTTTCTTCTTAGCACCTACTGCCGCTGCTACTTTTACTCCTCTCTTTGGTGCCTAAAAAAACCCAAAAAACTGATAAATTTTGCAAGTACAAAACAGCTACAGAGTGAAAATGTCAGCCTTTTAATTTACCATTTCTGCGCCGCGTAAGAGCTTCGCAGCCTCTGGCAACGGCGGCGCTCACAAAAGCAAAACCCTAAAGAATCAGAGGAACCAAAAGGAAGCGGTAATTGATAATGATTCAGAATTATATGCGTCATTTTACATTTTACAGTCCCTTTTCTCGTAATTTTATCAAAAATCAGGGGTAGATAATTAGGATTTCCTATTTTCTCTATTTTGTTACGAAAAAAAAAGCCTAAAATAAATGACTGCGCAACGTCGTTTTATCCCTGAGTTCGCGATAGAATACCGTTTTGTTAATAATTTTAATTTCTTAATTAGTAATATTGGCTAATTGATTCCAATTCGAATATTAAAATGGGAACTTATTTTAATGCTTTTACGATTGTGCCACAAAAACGTCTCTATAATTGTGTGTATACCACTATATTGTAGGTACAGAATTCCAAGAATAACCAGGAACCTCCTGATCTCTTCCCATTATAAAAGCATTCGAAAACACGCCCTCACAAGTACTAATAGCATACACACATTATCGGTATTGTGATTGTGATGCTTATTGAATCAATCCTGACGACGTTCTTCAGAGCCTGAATTGATTGATTGATTGGTAATTTTTCATTTCTGAAACCATTGAAATATACCTTTGATTTGAAGAATGGAGCAGTTTCAAGAGGAAAACGAGGCGTTGGACCAACTTAATCTTCCATCAGGATACAGATTTAATCCGACAAATTTAGAGGTTATAGCTGATTATCTGAAGAGGAGGATCACCGGAGAGAAGCTTCCTGCTAATATCATCCCTACTACTGATGTTTATGCTTGCAATCCTGAACAGCTTCCTTTCAGTAAGCCATTATATATACACATACTATTCTTCATATATATATATATATATATTGTTTTTCATGTATATATTATTCTTCATATATACATTGTTGTTCATATATAGATGGTTGTTCATAAATGTATGGTTGCTCACATGTATTTTTTGCGGCTCACTATATATATATGTATCAAAATGTATGTATTAATTTCTAGGTTTTGCTGTAAACCTAATTGATTACTTGTAATTGCGTAAATCAATTAATAGTTCAAATTGCCTCCGAAAGTATATATGGCATTTTTCAAGTGTTTCAAGTGAACGTAGAGAAGGCTTCTGAGTGTGTATGTATGTGTGTGTTAATTATGAATCAACTTTGTTATTTTAAGAGGTAAAATTGGATTTTGTAATTACAGGTCTTTTCAAGTATGGAAAAGATCATGAATGGTTCTTCTTTTCTAAGAGAAAAAAAGGCAAAATATTGACACAGGATGGCTACTATGATATCGCTATTTCTTCCCGTGAAGCAGTTTACGAAAAAATAGGAAAACAGACTAAAAACCTTGTTGGTTTTGTGAGAAAACTGGATTTCTATCATGGAAGGCCACCATCAGGAATCAAAACTAAGTGGTCTATAGAAGAGTTTAGACTTAATCCTGGCACCATTGAAGCTGAAACCCATGATCATGCCACTAGAGAAAAGGTAAATTCTATTTCACTTTTGTTAACAATATTGAACCTCCATGCACCTCAACTCAAGCATTTGTGATTTTTTTCAGGTTGCAAATTTGGTTGTGTGCAAAATTATTAACAATGATCCTCCACCGAAACATCAATGGACTGAGCTGCCATCGGGAATGTATGCGTGTGAGCTTTAGGATGAAGGAACTGGGGTAGACAAAGAATGAACATTTGAAGGAACTATTGCAGGCATCAGAAAAATAAAAAATCTTCCCTTTCAATCTTTTCAAGAGGTGATTTTCTTTTATCAAGTTAGTTACATAGGTTTTTTAGCTAGGAAAGATGATGTTTTTAACAAATTAAATATCAGTTTCTTAGGAATCAGAGTTAAGAAAAAATTCGTTAGCATCTGCATCTTTAATGGTCTATATAGGGTAGAAATAAATCTATAGTCGTTACAGTGAAAATTACTAAAGAGAGAAGCTACCTCTTATTACGTAGCTTATTATATATACTATCATTGTTAGTATATTTTTTAGCTATTTTTAGATTACAAGAATTTACCTTTAATGCTTTAGCTCAATCGATTCGACTCGTATAACAAGTCGATCTTCAGCAGCTTATAACTTGATTTTTGTACATTGTTTGTTTGTTACTCTTACTTGATATTGCTAAATCGCCCATATAGTTGGTATGACTGAAAATGCTTAACATTGATACAGCCAACAAGCATGTCACTACACGACAGTATGACATTAATATTACATCTAGCATTAGATAGTTTCGGCATATATATTAGTTTTTGGCCCTAAAGTTTATAGCGAGGAGTATATTTGCCCTATAAAAAAATTTGGCTCATTTAAATTCAAAGTTTTGAAACCTCAACTATTTAAGCCCCTCAATTTGCTAGGGAATAAATTAGTCTAGTTGATGTGGATGAGAGTGGGACTAAAGAGATGAAAGAACATTTGCATTCCTCAATTGTTTTTGGCTTAGCATAACAATGAAGATTAGCTAAATGTTTACTTTCTGTAAGCCTATATTCAAGCCTGAGCCAAGTGAAAAATTTGAGCGCTTTTTCCTTAGTGCTGGAAGAGTAAGAGGAGGAGGTTGATGATGAAACATTCATTCCTGAATTACCTTTGAAGAAGTCAACAATTTAAGACAGTAGTAATAAATAGGAGGATGAAATTGAGGAGGAAAATAGAGTAGTAATAAATAGGAGGATCAAAGTGAGGAGGAGAATGGTGAAGAAGAGAAGAAGACAATGGAAGTGATGATGAAGAAGACTTCAATATCAATAATGAAGAAGATGGTTTGACCACACCAGGCTCAAATTAATCAATACCATGAAACACTGTAATCTAATCATTCTTATTGATCCCCTCTTCTCTTATTTTTCATTAATTATAATCTACGATTGGATTGAATGAAATGCATAATTAATGTGGTGCTTGATTTTTTTAAGGTTTTCATGTTGGTCCCATTGTACTTCCCTGTTGATATTTGGTAAGATTATTCTCAATGACCTTAATTTTATGTGTACGACCTTAGCTGAGCATGCCCATGGTTCAGAGCCAGCATTTCTTGGCACATCATGATAATCAATAAGGGAAGTCACGTCATTTTGGATCATTTACTATCAAGAAGTGATAAATTACAAATCTCACAAAAGTTCTTTTCCTCTGGTTCAAAAAATGCAGTAGCGTTTCCACCTAGTAATTCGATGAATCTTGAATTTTAGTTGAGTTTGGTTATTGAATCTTATGTGCAAGTATCTAAGTTTTATTGTTGAATAGTTGTATCTATACAACTAGAATTAAGACCGTTTGATTAATATTTATTTAATTATAGTCATTGATATATTTTATATGTATTAATACATCAAGATAATCAATGATTGTAATTAAAATAAAAATTAATATAATGGTTATAATTCTATTTGTATAGGTACAAATATTTGTACTGTAGCAATAGCCATATATATGATGGTGATAATGATGATTATCATTAGGGAAAATGTCCAAAAATGACCCTCAAATTGCCTTGAATCCCTCATTGGTATATTATATTCTTCAAAATTTGATTATACTTCTTATCTCACCAAATTTGGTAGATTTAAACATAGTTTACGCTGTTAATTTCTCGTTACAAGTTACTGATATGACGTATATGGAACCCACTTGATTTTTTTTAAAAAAAAGCTACTAGAAACCGAATTGTTTACATATACTTCAGGAGCAAGACCAAACTTAATGATTAAGCCATATGATTAAACCATAAGCAGATTCACAAAGCATCTTTATCTCTAAAGCAAGACAACCTTCAACAAGAGTCAACTTTGCAGCACAAAATCAACCTTTCTGAAATCCTGAAATAGCATAATGCATTCTCTACATAGCCCATTATTTATCACTCCAACAAGAATAGCATTATATGCAACTAAAACTGATCAGTCCTTAAGTTCTTTAAACACTATAAAAATCCAATGCATTTCCACAATTTGCATAAGCGTCTAACATTACAGTTCCCACAATGACAACATTCTTGGGGATTTAGGCTTAGATATGAAGAAGAAGCTGATTTTTTTTGTTCCATGAGGCTTTTTTTTTCTTTTTTTTTTTTTGTTTTAATTAATGGACCCAACATATCATATTAGCAACTCAAAGAAAAAATTAACAATGTAAAGAGCTATTTTTAAATGCACTCAATATGGTGAAATAAGAATAAAATCATACCTTAAAAAACATTAAGTGTTAATATGAAAATTGAGGTGGGACATTTTAAAACCTTTTTCCTTATTATTATTACTGAGGCATAGCTGGTGGGGGATATATGGATAGTAAAAAAAATACAGTTCTTTGATCTTTTATTTTTGACTGAAACTCATTAATTTTGTGTTACATGGTGATTTGAGAAAAATTAGCTAAAAAAATAATAACAATAAAAAAGGAAATAAAGGAGGGGAAAGAAAGGCACCCAAATTTTCTTTGATTTCTAGGCTTCACTCTCATTTGCATAAGCTAAACTTAACGGTGTTTTACCCCAGGCTAAGGGGCTCAAATAGTTGATTTTATAAAAATTTTGCATTTAAATGAGCTAAAATTTTCTTTGGGGGAAAAATATATCTTTTCTCATTAGTTTATAAATGCATTTTTTTTTTCCGAATATAACTCCATAACATAACTTACAATATTTGATGTACTATTACATACTGTTATTAACTATAACAATTCAACTATTACAATATAATATATATATATATATATATATATATATATATATATATATATATATAACTTAAATCCTAGAGGGAGCTTAACAAGCACATAATGTGTTTAACTTAAAGCTCCTAGGATTTGAAACTGAGACCTCAAAAGTCCAGAATCTCCGCCTAGACTATTTGGTCTAGGCATCGTTGGTGGCGCAACCACCTATCATTTACACATTAGATGCATGCATGTGTACTCTATATGTACAACTGATTAAAAGGAATAAGGAATTGCAGGAACTCATGCAATGATATTCTTCACTGTCCATGCATGTACTCTTACTACACTACTCTCCTTTTTTAGTCATTTGGCATAGAAGGTTTGAACTTGGCCTGTCACACAGCCCGGCAGACTGACTCCATGTACCACAACACTACTCTCTTGAAGCATTAAATGCATGATATTCCTTTTCTTTTACTTTATACAAAACCCCATAATAATTCTGATTGAGCTCTTGTCTATTTCAAGATCTATTCATATTTTGTCAATTTCAACTGATATAATGCATGAAAAAAAACATTATTATGTGTATTCAGACTCCAACTATGTTGACAATTGAAGCCTAATTCAGGCAGCAATAACTTTTACTCTTGGAATGAAGAAGTTTTGGGTTCAATTCATCTTCCCTACACTAGGCATATGAGATCACATTTTATAATGATAGCTCACAAAAATGATTTTCAAAATATACTAACTTATAACAACTAACTGTCTCCCTTCCCGTCCCGATAATAACTATATAGCATTTACCAAAGTTGGTACTTTATATCTTACACTTAAGCTGTTAGTTCAAAGCCATCTAACATAATAATTGGAATAGATAAATATACATATATACTTTCTTGCTAAAAATTATGCTTAAATAACCTATTCGAACTAAACTCATGATAAGATTAAACATTTAAACTTGTTCAACTATGTCAAAAATTACATATATAAAAATTACAGATATATTTAGTTTTTTTTTTCAAAAAATACATATATTAAAATTTTTTTGGTTTAAACTAAAATTTTCAGTTATGCAAAAATACAAAACAAAATGAATTCAAGATTTTCTATTTTTAGGTTGGATTTTTGGTCGAGTTCCATTATTGCTCACCCTTATTTGCAGTCTTTAAACTTGTCACATTTTGTTAATTTATTCTCTTTAGTTATAAATTAACAATTTTGTCACTTCAACTTATTAAAAATATATAAATTCACTTTAAGTTTAAAACATATTACTTGAAATTTCAAATAATGCTTAAATTAAATATATAAATAATTAATTGATGAGGTTAGAGAGTAAGGTGATAAAAGTTGTTAACTTGAAAAGCAACCAATGAAAAACAAAAAATTTAAAACACTAAAAACAAAATTAAAGCTTCTTTAACAAGCTGCCAACGCAAACGGGCAAAGCGAGGGGCATTATCGTAACTCCAAATCCCAACAGAAACAGAATCAGACCACGATCGGTGTTTACAGCGTTAAAAAATAGTCAACAGCAAAGGGCATTTTCGTCAAATCGGTCAACTAAATCTCTAGGAGAAAAATCTTCACACACACAAGACGGAGAAGAAGAAAAAAAATACACACTTTCCCCGCCATTTGCTACCCCTCATTTTTAGGGCTCAAACACAAAACGCTCTGCAACTCTTACAGAAAAACCCTAATTCTCCTCCTAATTAACCCCTCCACTTCCTCATTTATTACATTATTACCACTCCAATTCATGCTTTTACTCCTCTGCTTCCTCCTCCTCTTCACTCACCGGTTAATTAATAATCGATGAGCAATTTAAATACGCACAATCCCACCACCGGAGCTTCCAGCTCCGGTTTCCGACGTGGCATAGGATTGTCGAATACTATACACTCTGAAGTAGCGCCGTGCTTGCCTTTGCCTTCGCTTCCTGTGTTCTGTGGCTCATCGGATCCGAGCTTGAAGCTGTTTGACGATGGAAATATTAGAGGTTTTTGGTCGTTGAATCGTAGTGAAATTGTTTCGCAAGCGAGTCGCATCGCTGATCTGCTGCGTCACACTGACGTGTCTTATCTGTAAGTGTAATATTTTATTTTAATTTTTGGTGTGTATTTTTTTTTTTTTGAAATGTATGTGTTTGTTATGAGTAGTTTAAGGTGTTGTAAATTTTAATTTCAATGTGAATTTTGAAAGTAAGTGAAAGAAAATAGTAAGTAAAATGTGGTTGTTGTTTGAATTATAACTGCAGCAGCCAGTGATTTGATTCAGCTGTTGTTTATTTTCTAAATATAATAATTTTGTTTGGGAAGTCGCGAGAATTGAATTGAATTGAATTCTGTTTAGTCAGTTGTTAACAAAAGGCGGTTTGAAAGGAATGGAATCATGTCAAAAGTGATAAGGTTTTGCAAGAATTTAATCCTTTCCAGTCATTGCAAATGATTTAGTCCAAACAAGGTCTTTATTTATTTATTTTTCAAATGCAGATATGAATTTTGCTTGCTACTTAATTATTGTTTGCTTGACGCGTGCTTCAAATGGTAGCTTCAGCTCAGATTTGTGTTTTAAGATTGTATAATGTGATTGAAGTAGCGTTGCTGTTTCTTTATTAGTTATATTATAGATATGATGACAATCTTCCACCAAACGTGCATTTTGTTAGAAATAAATCACTTGTTCAATGTAATCATGAGAGAGAAAAAAGAAAAGAGAGCATGACTTTTTCAGCGGTTTGGTACCCTGTGCTTGCTCCACCTAGCCACCTGCGATTTTCACCATGAAGGAGAAAATACAACTACTTCAAAGGCCTACAGGGTATAAGAAAAAACACTAGGGCAATAAATTATAGTACTGTACAATCCCTGGAGCTTTAGTCTGCAATGTCTTCTCTGAATGTTAGACACAGCCTTGTAAAACATTTGTCACGATCTTGGAAAACATTTGCTATCTTTTGTGGTGATTGCATTGAGTGGAAGCATTTTGTTTATATTTGTGGTTCTTTACAGGAACCTTCGAGATGAGACATGGCCTACTTCATTTGACAATGTGGAGCCTTTGGAACTTCTTGACCAGGTTCTCCAATGCAACCCTGAAGCATTAGAGTATGTAACTCCTGGTAAACAAAGTACAGAGACTATTTCTCTTTCAGTTTATTCTCCTCCTTACTCTAGAAGCATCTTCTCTCTCTCTCTCTCTCTCTCTCTTTTTATCTGAGCATGGTTTGATTGTATATATGAGCCGATATGTGGCTTGTCTTCTACATGCATGAACAACTGAACATGGGATTCATATGTAGAAATTTCAGGATGCTATTGTTTAAGCCTTTAGGTTTAGGCTATCCTGCAGTGCAAGAAATTATTAGCGTGAGAATTTACTCTGATTGGTGGAGCTAGCATTTGACTAACAAATGAAAAATCAATGAGTTCTTATTTCATATCTAGGATATGATGCTTCATGCCTCCACCTTTTGCATATGGTTGTGATTAGTAGCCATTTTTTAAAAATATTACTACTGTGGTTTCTTTCTTTGAAATTATATTTTTACTGTTGGGATTTTAAAATATACTTTAATTTAGACTGGGAGTGAAAATAGGATTCACAACTTATGGGAGTGTTAAGATAATTTTTGGAAGCAACTATGTTTGCCATCTTGGGAAGGGAGATTCATAATTCACGACCCAAAGAATTGCAGCTTCCCAGGATCTAAATTAGAAGTATCCATGGCTAGTGTAAATTCAGAGTGCTTGCTTAATTCTGTGGAAATTATATGATATGACTCTGAAATTGATACAGTGAAAATTGTTGGTTAAATAAATATGTTGAGATAGTTGAAAATAGCACAATTAGACAAACATATAAAAGCTATTGCCTTAAGGCTTTGAACTTTATTGACAGATTAGATTGGCTTGCGTTTGTGATAGTCCAACTATGCATCATCTGTTTTTTCAATCTTGTGAATTGTTATAAGGTAAACTGTATGGTTATGAAAGCAGTCTAATCCTTTATTGATTGTGGTTAAGTTATAGGTGAACAGTTTTACAATAGCCTGTCAATTGGCCTATTCTATTTATATCTGGTTTGGCATCAGTGATTACGTGTTGACTTGTAGCTTTTATTTCATACTGTTCAAAGTGGCACTAGAGATAAGTGACATGCTATCTCTAAGATGTTAATTGTTTATGTATGGACTAAATATGAAGAACAATTGCATTTCTGCGCATGCAGTTGCTTAAAATATTTAGTCAGTGGAAATATTTGCAGATTCTTTATTTTTATTATGTCATTGCAAGAGGTCTGTCAATAGAACTGAAACTTAAAAGAGAATACAGAAAGATGACCCTCATAATTGATTCAAAAAATCTTTTTGGCTGTGGTAATTACTCAAATATACAAACTTAAGCAAAAACTTAAATGCAACAAGACAGGTCAAAAGATTTCATTAATTTCAAGTTTAGTTTCAACATGCTGGAATATTCTTTGATAATGTGCAATGAGTCTATGCTGTTTCATGATTTAATATTATTTTTATGCTGGCACTATCATTTTTACATGACACTTAGTGTGTTTTGCTTGTGCTTTACTGCCTTTATTTAAGTTTTTCAGGTAAGGAGGATATCTCTGGAAGTACAGTATTTGAAAACAAGCCCATTGCACCAAGTATACCTGTTCTGAATCAAGTTGAAATAGATTGTGATGGAACTCAAACACACAAACTCAACTCCATTGGGCCAAGTATACCTGTTCTGAGTCAAGGTCAAAGGCACTATGATGAAACACAGAATTACCAGCCCAACTCCATTCCAAATGTATGTAAGCTTTGGGACTTGAGATTTAGCTGTAGATTATTGGTTTGCTTATCGTTTCCTGACACAGAAGATAAACTGCAGGAAATCCCATCATCTTCAAGAAAATCAAAGGTCAAGAAGAAGGCCAGTGATGACATCCCACCATTGGTTCAGCCAGATCCTGCTGAGCTTCAAGGTAGTTATAATGATGATAAGTATCTCTCTGTCTCTTGTTTTTGTCTTTCTGGCCTCCTCCACTTTTTGCTAAGATTTGTTTTTAACATGCTAGATGCCATAATTGGAAGCTTCTGTGAAATGCTAGAAGAATTCTGTGGTAAAGCTGAAATTATGAGTGATGAACGGGATGAGGCAGAGTGGTTGTCGGTGCCTGCCAGTGAGCTTAGAATGCTTGTAAATGAAATAATGTCCATACGTGCAAAAAAGCTTCTACATTTGGTTCCTGTAGATATTCTTGTAAGACTGTTGCGGATTCTAGATCATCAGATACACCGAGCAGAAGGTTTATCTGTTGATGAATATGAGCATGTGAGTTTCTTATCCTTATTTTTGATTTTGTCATCTTGTTTCTTCTATGTTTGTCTGGGGATACTTGTCTATGCCATCTATATTCTTAGGCGTTGCAATGGCACTTGATGTTTGTGAAATACTTCCATAGGTGGTGTGGTAATGTTTTGTAAAAAGTCTGTTATGTCCTTTATTTCTTTACTGCTTTGTCTGGTATTTTTAACATTAGCAAATCAGGGAAGGCAACAGAAATTCATCTCTTGTTTGGACCTCAGTACCTTGCTGTTTGCCATTTGCTGTGTGCTAGGCTGTTATGTTTTGTTTTTCTTAGCGTAAGTTTTCCATTTACCATTTGATGGGTATCCTTTATTGGATTTTAGTGTATTAATTCAAAGATTATTAAAAGAACATTTTCAAATGAAAACCAACTACTAATAGGTGAGGTCAAATATAATAAAAATGCAATGAATTATGTTTTCAGATATGAAATATATTTGAGCTTCCTGGATATTAATTTTTGGGATCTGTCAGAGTCAATGATTTATACAATCCACTTGTATGTGCCATCGACCTTTAATTTTATTTGAAATTATAATGCTTGGAATTTTTTAGGGGAATTTTTATTTAAAGAGTTTTAGGAATTGATAAATACCTTCATTAGATGCAGTGCTCTCTTGTTGTTGCATGATGTTCATACCTGGTGATGATGTATGCTTACGAATTTGTTTTCTCCTAATCCTGCAGCAAGGTTCTGATGCAGTTTCCTCAGTCTTTTGTGCGCTGGAATCCATTCATGCAGCTCTAGCTGTGATGGCACATAATAACATGCCAAAGCAACTATATAAAGAAGAGGTTTGTGTTGTATTAGTCACGTTTTCTTCTTCATTCATCTTTTTGCAATAAACATTCATAATACTCTGTTATTTCATTCAGTTCTTACAGTGTGCTTTTCTTAGTGTTCTGCATGATTCTAATCCCTCATCCCTATTCATGTCATTTCATGTCAGAACATTGAAAGAATTCTGGAGTTCTCTAAGCATCAGATTATGGATGTTATGGGAGCTTATGATCCATCATATCGTGCTTTGCACAAGCCAAATGAAAATATCGCACATGAAGGTAAGTCTTACACTTTGATGACTTTGGAACTTCCTGCCGCATGACCTTGTAACCACTCTTTTGAATGCAAATTAATTAGTTGGTAGTTTGCTTTATTTTTTTCCTTCACTGGTTACATATTTGATCATCAGTTGATGAAGATGAAGAACTTGAGAATGACTATGGTTCAGCAAGCAAGAGGCGGCGCACTCAAAAGAGCACAAAACCAAAGAAATCGACACTAAACAAGTGTGCTTATCAATATTCTGTTCCCTGATTTTGAATAGTGTGGTTTGTTCTTTTCATTGTTTTGAGGTGAGGCATCTTATGGTTTACCACTTTTTCTTGATAGGGTCTCTGGTGCTGTGAGTACCATTCTACAGAAACTATGCACTGTACTTGGCTTACTGAAGGATTTGTTGTTGATAGAGAGGTTATCAGATAGCTGCATTTTACAACTAGTGAAAACAAGCTTCACAACCTTTTTGGTCGATAATATCCAATTGTTGCAATTGAAGGCAATCGGTTTAATTAGCGGGGTAGAGATCTGTACACAGTGTTTCTTATTGAGCACTTGTTAATGTGTGATTCTACATGTATGCTTACATACATACTTATTAAGAATACATATTGATCTTCTGCAGTCCAAATCTCAATTGTTCTTTTAATGGTGATACAGATATTCTATTCATATGCACAGCATCGTGTGTACATTGTAGACGAAATAGTTCAGCTTCTGTGGAAGATACCAGTTTCAAAGCGTGCCCTAAGATCCTACCATCTCCCCGACGAAGAACAGAGACAGATTCAGATGATCACTGCTCTGTTGATCCAATTGGTTCACAGCAGTGCAAATCTTCATGAAGCATTAAGGGAAGCGTCCAATGGTAATTCTATCTTAGAAATATCATTGGATGCTAATTATCCGACCAAATGCCATGAAGCAGTAACAGAGACATGCTGTCTTTTTTGGACACGAGTCCTTCAGCGCTTTACAACTGTAAAGAATCAGGATGCTTCTGAACTGAAAGTGATAATGGAAAATCTTATTACAGATCTACTGACAACTCTTAATTTACCTGAATACCCTGCATCAGGTCCCATCCTGGAGGTGAGATACATAAAGTCAATCTATACTTAATTGTATTCCATTCCGTTTATTTTCATCAGCTGTAACTGAAACCTGAGGAAAACCATGCATCTTGCTTAGATCTTGTTTAAATGAAATCTAAGAAAAATTTGGTTGCAGGTTCTTTGTGTCTTGCTGCTTCAGAATGCTGGGCTGAAATCTAAGGATGTCTCTGCGCGTTCCATGGCCATTGATATTCTTGGTACAATTGCAGCAAGGTTGAAGCAGGATGCTGTCATTTTCAGCAGGAGCAAATTTTGGGTATTGCAGGAATTGATTAGTGGTGATAATGCTGATCAGAGTTTTCCAAATGATTCATGCTGCGTTTGCTTAGATAGAAAGGTTGAGAAAACACTGCTTATGTGCCAAGGATGTCGCAGATTGTTCCATGCTGATTGCATGGGAGTAAGAGAACATGAAGCTCCTAACCGAAGTTGGCAGTGTCAGATATGTGTCTGTAAGAAGCAACTTCTTGTGTTACAATCATATTGCAATTCACAGTGCAAGGACGAGGGCAAGAAGAATAATAATCGAGTGGAAAAAAAATCTAAGTCTTGTGATCCTGTTACAAAAGTTGAAATTGTTCAACAGTTGCTCTTGAATTATCTTCAAGATTCTGTATCTGCTGATGATGTGCATCTGTTTGTTCGATGGTATGTTTTGCAAGCTCTATCCTTGCTGTTCATATGCTTCTGTAATGTTTCATCCATAACATGTTTCTTCAGGTTTTATCTGTGCTTATGGTACAAGGATGATCCAAAATCTCAGCAGAAACTCATTTACTACCTTACTCGACTCAAATCAAATCTTGTTGTGCGTGATTCTGGGACAATCTTTTCAAAGTTGACGAGGGATTCAGTCAAGAAGATTACTTTGGCACTAGGACAAAACAGTTCTTTCTCAAGAGGGTTCGATAAGATTCTTCATATGCTTCTGGTCCGTAAAATATTTCATTTCCTCTGTATTTCTGTATGATATGTTCTTGATTCTTACATTCTTTTTTTCATTTCCAGGCAAGTTTAAGGGAGAACTCTCCTGTAATTAGGGCAAAGGCTTTACGGGCAGTAAGTTCACTGGGTTTCTAATTGTGGGACATTTGACTCCTAATAGCTGATGACCTAATCAGTGCCCCTTTGCCTTTTCTTTGTTGGGTCAGGTTAGTATTATTGTAGAAGCTGATCCAGAGGTATTGCGTGACAAACGTGTGCAATTGGCTGTTGAAGGAAGATTTTGTGATTCTGCGATATCTGTAAGAGAAGCAGCGCTGGAGCTTGTTGGTAGGCATATTGCTTCACATCCTGACGTTGGGTTGCAGGTTTGTGTAGTTGAAGTTCGCTCATTCCATTACATTTATGGGCCATTCTATTATTTACTTCTTTTATTCTCATACAAAATTCCATGATGTTGTAGTATTTTGAGAAGGTTGCTGAGAGGATAAAAGATACAGGAGTTAGTGTTCGAAAACGAGCTATCAAAATTATCCGAGATATGTGCACCTCAAATAGTAACTTCGCTGAATTTACAACTGCCTGCATTGAAATAATTTCTCGCATTACTGATGATGAGTCAAGTATTCAGGTAACTTATTAGCCAGATGAAATGAGTTCGGAAATAACCATTTGGCACTACTGCTATCTTTTGTTAATTGCATATTATCCCTGGTGTTCAGTTTTTCTTCATTTTTTCTTTTTTTTTTTTTTGAAAAAATTGTATTGTATTGTATTATATGATAGTATTAGGTGATCGTCCCTGGTTTTTCTCACATAATGCCATCAGTTAGCAAATTTTACTTTTTATGTTTTATCACTATAGGAGTCAGAAGTTCTCTGATTATATTATAATACTTTTTTGAAAATTCTTGGATAAAAAAAATGTTGGTCTCCCTGATTTTATTTTCGTAATTGATCCTTATACCAGGATATCGTCTGCAAGACATTTTATGAATTCTGGTTTGAGGAACCATCTGGTTCGCAGACTCAATATTATAGAGATGGTAGTTCTGTGCCCTTGGAAGTGGGCAAGAAGACTGAGCAAATTGTTGAGATGTTGAGAAGGATGTCCAGTCATCAGCTTCTTGTTACAGTCGTTAAGCGCACCCTTGCCCTTGATTTTTTCCCACAATCAGCTAAAGCTGCTGGAATCAATCCTGTGTCACTTGCATCAGTTCGTAAACGGTGTGAATTAATGTGCAAGTGCTTACTAGAAAGGATATTGCAGGTATATCTGCCACTTTTTAGCGCAGGTGCTTGTTTATTTTGTTATGAGAAGCTTATTGGAAAATTTGTTCTCAGGCAGAAGAAATGACCCGTGAGGAAGTGGAGGTTCGCACACTGCCCTATGTGCTGGCTTTGCACGCATTTTGTGTTGTGGATGCTACACTTTGTGCACCATCTTCTGACCCTTCACAATTTATAGTCACTCTACAGCCATATCTCAAGACTCAGGTTATCTTAAAGTTGCTTTATGTGCTTATCTGGTATCAATTTGATGGCATAATGAATTATTTGGTAAAGATGGCATGCCTTACATGGTCAGTCTTATGTGATCCAATATACTGCCTTTCTTCCTTTACCCTCCTTTCTTTTCTACAAAAAGAATGCACTGCTGGATTTTCTTGTAATGAAAGGTTCATCTATTTTTTGTTTATCTGGATGTGCTCTATGTAGATATGTCCTTACTGATTTTTACTAACATTCCAAATCAAACAAACATTGTTTGTATTGGTTTTTCATTATAAGCTAATTGCTTTTATGATAGCTTCTGTTTGCATATGTTATATGTGCTTTCTTGTTGTACGTATGCAGCAATCTCCATTTTCACATCATGATATTTAAGTATTATTTAGCATTTACATGGCCTTTGTGGAACTGTTAATGTTAAGTGCATCTCTATCACTCTGAAATGCTGCAGCTTATTATTTGTTAACTGCTGCCGTCATCTGTGCACTGGTAGAAGTTTTATGTAGCTATCGTAGTTATATGGTTTTGAATTTTAAGTGCATCTATGTATGTCATTTTGAAATATTGAAGCTTATTATCAATTTACGGGGTGCTTTGTGCTTTGAATTGCTCGATACTTGCTAGCTTAGGAAAATGAAAGAAATGTTGTTAATCATTGTCCCTACATAATTGTCCATTGGTGGAGATTATTCATGCAGTCTAACTGAGCTCTTTTGTGTTCAGGCTGACAACCGAGCAGTTGCACAATTACTGGAGAGTATAATCTTTATAATTGATTCTGTTCTTCCCTTGATCCGAAAGTTGCCTCAAAGTGTAGTTGAGGAGCTTGAACAAGATTTGAAGCAAATGATTGTTCGACATTCATTTTTGACAGTTGTCCATGCTTGCATCAAGTAATTTTAATCTCTTTTCCTTTTTCTATCGGTCATTAAAGCTCCTATGGTGGTTATATTTTTAATATATATGATCATGGGAGTAATGTTTAGCCACTGATTGCTTAAGCTGTGTGCTGTGTTTTTTCCTCTCCATGCTTTCTTTTCCTTTTTCAAATGAACCGAAAAAAAAAAAATTGGGCATTATGGTGGGTTGAGAGAAGTCTTCTTTTAATTCTTGTGAAAAAACTTGCGGCGGAGAAGCTTCTTGTGTAGGTGATACTCCAAGTCCAGCATTGGATTTATGAATTACTTGTAATTTATTATAGTTTCACTGTAGTTTTTTCTTTATCACACAACATTTGTTGTCATTTAAACACGCACATTAATGCACCCTTTTACTTTTTTTTTTGTTAGTTCTTTTCATACAAACACAATTAATTCTTTTTAATTCTATTGAACCAAACATATATATATATATATGTATATATGTATGTATGTATGTAAAATACATTCATCATGTGGTTATAATAGAGTGTTATTGTCTGCATATCACATATCTTGGAAATTAATGATTTCTATGGCTTTGTTTTGTTGCACATGGCTGATTATCAGCAGGCAAAATGGCCAAGAAAATAAAGGATTGTAGAGAGTCTCTAATCAGTTTATGAATCTCTCTTGACATGGATATGAGACATTTATTATTGTCGGTTTTTTTAAGTTATAGAAGGCTTACAAAATGGCATACATATTTTATTGATATAGAACGTTATTTATACATGAAAATTCAACAAACACATAAAAAAGATTCCTACAAATCTGCTAAACAAAATAAAAATCCAAACTGAAATTTCAAAAAACTTGAAATATTCAAACACAGCCAAATGAGTTGTGATATTTTATTATTGTGATTTGCTGAATTTGTCAGCAAAAGATGCATCAAATCCTTCAATTATGCATAATGTTTGGTCCATGTCATTTTTTAGATGAAAGCTGTTGCCTCAAATTTATAGTTCTGATCTTGTTTCTCATCACAGGTGTCTTTGTTCATTGAGTAGAGTAGCAGGAAAAGGTGCTAGTGTTGTTGAGTATCTTATTCTGGTATTCTTCAAACGTCTGGAAGCCCAGGGAACTGACAACAAGCAGGTTGGTAGCTACATTAATTTTTTTCTCTATACTTTTTTTCCTTTTTTTTTTTTTTGTGATAGGAAATGAAACGCTAGTGTTTTATCCAAGGAATAGGTAAAGAAAAGACAAGATGAGTGGTTAAACAATTTCTTTTCTTTTCTTTTCCAACTTCATTAAACTCCCAAACAAGTTATAACACTTTTCCCTTGGCTTTTCCCTTTTTTTTCCCTGCATCTGAACAAAATGTGGATTTTGCATTTATATGGGGCTTGATATAAGGTTAAGGATTTATAATCCTTACAAAAATTGTTTTTTATATTGAAGTGATTATTATGTTGTAGTTGTATTTATGTGACTTTTTGCAGAAGATGATGTGAAATGGTTTGGATAGATGACAAAGTCATTAAACTGTCAGTTGATATTGTATCTAGAATGCAAATGTATGAATTGATTGTTTTCACTTCCCTTCAAATTGCAGCTAGTATGTCGCTCTCTGTTCTGTCTTGGTTTGCTCATTCGCTATGGGAATTCCTTACTGGGCACCTCTGGCAATATAAATATTGATTTGGTTAGCAATCTTGCCTTGTTTAAGAAGTATCTTCGTATGGAGGATTTTGGTATAAAAGTCAGATCTTTGCAGGTATGCTGTGTCTGGTTTGTGGTTTTTCTGAAGCCTGCTTTAGTTTCAGGGTGTACTTATCTAGTTTGTTATTCTTGTAGGCTCTAGGTTTTGTTCTAATTGCTAGGCCTGAATTTATGCTGGAAAAGGACATTGGGAGAATATTGGAGGCAACTTTATCTTCCGGTTCTGACGTTCGTCTTAAGGTAATAATATTGTAATAATATCCCCCATTGTTCTGTGAGTCCTTTTTTTCGCTGTATGCTAATCATTCTTCTGTTCAGATACAATCACTGCAAAACATGTACGAGTATCTTCTTGATGCGGAAAGCCAAATGGGAACAGATAAAGCCAGTAATAATGCTGCGAATACTTACCCTGTGGAAGGGGGCAATACTGTACCTGTTGCTGCAGGTGCAGGTGATACTAACATCTGTGGGGGTATAGTTCAGTTGTACTGGGATAATATTTTGGGAAGGTGCTTGGATTTCAACGAACAAGTTCGCCAGACTGCTCTTAAGGTGAGAGACTATGTTCCTGATCTGTCTCTTGAATTCTATATGCCTGGTCACTGTAGAAAAGTAAAATGAGCATCTTATGTATCACCTGATGAAAAGATGAAAATAATGTCCACAGGCCTTAGGAAAATTTGAAATTGATATTTCTATTGTTATGACAGATAATAATTTCTAGGTTTATTATCAAAAAAATTTTTTTGCCAGAAACTTTTTAATGATGTGTTGGTTCAGAACCAAATGGTAGATTTCATAGTCTGACTGGTTTATGCACCTAGCTGGAGAACATGATGGTGGAATTCCAGTTGCTGTGAGTTGCTAAATTTTGGAGTTGTGTCTTGATTTTTATATTTCTTATATTTTCTTGTTGCAGATTGTGGAGGTAGTGCTACGTCAAGGTTTGGTGCATCCTATCACTTGTGTTCCCTACCTTATAGCACTTGAAACAGATCCTTTGGAGTTGAACTCAAAGTTGGCCCATCATTTACTGATGAATATGAATGAGAAGTATACTCCTTGATTCACTTTCCCCCTTTGTTAATGTTAGCTGTGCCAACTTACAAATGGCTTCTTTTCCAGGTACCCTTCTTTTTTTGAAAGCCGGTTGGGGGATGGCCTTCAGCTGTCATTTATATTCATGCAATCGATTAGTGGTGTCTCTCCTGAAAACACAAACCAAAAGCTGCAATCTAGAGCTCCTGGAAATATGAAAGCAAAGCCTGAAGGTGGCTCTCTTGCTCAAGCAAGGCTTGGAGTATCTCGAATTTACAAGCTTATTCGTGGAAACCGTATTTCAAGGAACAAATTCATGTCTTCTATTGTGCGCAAATTTGATAACCCAAGCTGGACCGAATCAGTTGTTCCATTTTTGATGTGCGTGTTCTTTAGTGTCAGTTCCAGATTTCACTATTCCAATTTCTTATAATATTCACATTCAGGTGATTTCCTTTTACAGGTACTGCACAGAAGTACTTGCTATGCTGCCATTTACTTTACCTGATGAACCCCTTTACTTGATTTATTCTATAAATCGGATAACACAAATTAGGGTTGGACCACTTGAAGCAAATATGAAGGGCTTGATTTCACACTTGTCAAAAAGAAATGCTCGGAAGGGTTCCCATGAAAATGGGGTAATTCAACAAGAGCCAGCTCAGCCTGTTTTCCATCATATGATCACAATGGATTTGAATGGGATAGTTCAACAAGAGCCAGTTGCTCAGCCCTTTTTTCATCATATGACCGCAATGGATTTGAATGGGGTAGTTCAACAAGAGCCAGTTGCTCAGCCTGATTTATCTCCTTTGACATCATTTGATTTGAATGGAACATTTCAGGAATATCCTCATCTCGTCATGAACAATGATGCGTCGAGATATCTAAAGATAGATAAGATGAGCCCTGTTGATTCTTTTAGCATCTCAAAAGATGATGTAGAGAAAATCCAGGTATATTTTGAGGCGGTGGTGATATTCATACAATACGGGGAATGTGTTGGTTTTGGATTCATAGTGATGTGGCCTTTAATTTCTCTCACATGTAAACAATCACATACAATTTTTTCTTGCATCTGACTTTTCGGTCCTGGGGTGTGTGCAGGTTGACTGTCTATCAGCTACTGCATTGCAGCTCCTTATGAAGCTCAAGAGGCATCTAAAGATTGTGTATAGCCTGAATGATGCCCGCTGCCAGGTAGAGCTGTAAAACTTGTCTTCTCTTGTTGCTTCTCTTTGCTGCAGGCGCATTATTTAGATGCATGGTTGCAACTAACTTTACTTGATGCACCTTCAACCAGGAGTTTGATCCGAATACACCTCCAAAACAAGGAGAAGCTCTCTCAAGGCAGAACATTCCCCTTGACATCAGTGAAACGTCTACTAGCATGCCATCAACATATCAAGACCTAGTACAGAGATATCAGGTAATGTGAACATCCGAAAGTCCGGGCATCACTTCCCTAGGAAAGGAATGCAGTTAGGTTCAACTTTATGAGTTTTCTGTCCATATTCTTATTTTACCGGTTTTGTTTGACAGGAATTTAAGAGTGCTTTAAAAGAAGACGCTATTGATTACAGCACTTACACTGCAAACATCAAGAGGAAGCGTCCTACCCCAAGAAAGACAAAACATGGACGTACAAATGGAGTTGACGATGACGACGACGATGATGCCGAATGGACAGGAGGGGTTCGGAGGTTAAGCAGTGGTGGGAGTGTGAGGAGAAGTAACAGCACTAGAGCATGTAGGCAGCGATGATAGCTTTGTAAATATTAAATAGGTAGGCTAACATGTACATTAATTAGGAGTAAAAAAAAAAAAGAAAGCAAAATAGGATAGAATGACAAGAAAAAAGAAAAAAATTTCCGGAAACAGAAGAAAGCAGTAAGAGGGCACCGATCTGGGATGTGCAGGTTCTGCTAGTGTGGTCCTGTGTTGCGGGGAGGTGAGCACTTTCTTGAGCTGTTTCCGTGTTTGTATTTTGCGCTACATATTGTGACTGCATTCTTTTCTGTTAATGAAATTCAAGTTTTTTGTATTAGTTGCCAGCAAAGTGAGCTTAGTCTCTTATTTGTAAAGCAGTAGCAGCAGCAAGCACTCTCAAATTCTTTCTCCTTATTTGCCCCAAATTTTAAATGTCCTATACTTTGCAGCTAGTTCGAGAATTAATTCCAATTGAATTGCGCTCCTCGATTTCTTTTACCTCAAATAAATTTTACATTTGTGTTGTATATTCATTGATGGATTACATTTTAGGTTTAGAATTATTTTTCTCTGTGCAAACTGGAGAATCCTTTATTTATTTATTTATTTTTTTTTTTTTCTCATCTGAATAACAGATCTTCACGCAGTCAAGAATTCTACTCTTGACCTTGCCGAGTTAAAAGTCATAGGCATGAATCTGAATATGATGTTTTTAACTGGTATAACAGAGAAAGACGGAATGACATCCATGGTGATTTTCTAGCAAAAAAGCAAGAGTTGCTGCCACGAAGTAGTGATCTTATCAAAACATCTAGACTCATTATCTTCCAGTTACAAGTTTATTACGACAGAGATAAGCTTCAGAATTCACTCCAAAAAAAAAAGGTCTAAAATTTGACACAAAACTATATTCTAAAGCCTTAAGGCTTCTTCTACATATCAAACACAATGATCGTATTCGTGCCGTATAAAAGATGAAATGAGACAATTATTCATTTTTGAGAATTACAGAATAAATAGGGAAAGCTGAATAGATATTGCGACGTTTAAGTTTAAGTTACTTCTCCGGCCAGAAACAATGGATGTTATTGCATATGAGGATGATCTTTCAAGGTACAATGAGAAACAAAGGCTGCATTGAATGAACAAACAAACTTTAGAATATAAGATAAGAGCGCATAATATATGGTAAGGGAGAGTGCGAAAAGAAACGGCGAAGACGATTACCGTGTCCACGCTAACTGGTTTCCCGTCCTCTAACAGAATCTCAGCTATAGTTCCTGATTGATCAGCCTAAAAAACCACAAAACGGTTAATAACTCAAACAGATAATAGTAATAAATGAATGCACACTAGTCTATTGGACAAGAGATTTATGATATAAGCCTCAACAAACACATGAAATGATGAGAACAAGAAGAGACATACTTCAATTTCGTTCATTAGCTTCATGGCCTCAATGATGCAAATGGGTTGTCCTTTCTGCACTTTATCTCCAACCTGTAAAAGAAAACATTAACAGCGGAAAAAAAATATTGCTTTGGCATAGTTACTTTATTAACCTCAATTTTCTAGTTCTTTGTGTGTCATGGAGGCACTAGCTTTCAAATAGTGGACTACATAGCATGAGCACTTACCTTGACAAATGGGGGTTCACCAGGTGCCGGACACCTATAGAAGGTTCCTGCCATGGGGCATTTAAGTGGTGGATGAGATGACGAGGCTGCCTTTGCAGGGGGAGGTAAGGCAGGTGCAGGAGCTGGAGGAGCGGAACCTGTAGGAACAGTGGGAGCAGCTGGTGGTGGAGGTGGAAACATGGCATTTTGGTAAGAAGGCATTGCAATGACTGGAGCTACTGGAGGTGGCTGCAAGGCCTCCTTTTTCTTTATTATGAGCTCACAATCTAACTGCTTCAGTTGGAGCTCTGTGATATCTCTTGAATCCACAAGCCTGACCATGGAATTTGTACAAGTTCAAACAATGAACCACATGAAATTACTAGAAATATGCAATGGCACTGGAAATGTAGGTTGCTTTCACATACTTGACAAGGTCTGACACTTGTGTCATGAATTCTGAAATGGTTGATGCATCTGGAACGTTCTTTATCACAGACTCATCCTTTACCTCAGATGATGCAACTTTGGAGTTAGTATCTGGCACAGGTACAGAATTTGAAGAGTCCTTGAGAATAACCTTGATTTAAAATTCAAATTAGTCAATATGATGATCACAATTTGATGCCTCATTTAAAAACATATGACCTCCTCCCAAATCTAAATCTAATTGGCAACATCTTACCTCATTTAGCTGTGCCTTCACCTTTGTGACTGCAGATTGCTTCCAGTTAGGCCACTGCAAAAGAGAAAACTACTGTTTTCACATCATCTAACAATCAAGAAAAGAACACTAATATAAGTTTAAAATTAAAAGTGCTCATAGTTAACTGTTAATGTAATGGTCAGATTACAATACCAATTTCTATGCCTTCATGAGCTCAAAGCTTGAATACTAGATAGGCTTACAATTGAACAGATGAAGTTCAAACTAAAGAAAAAAGATCCAAAATCTCTATTTTACATTGATATTTCAAAAAGCAAAGAACACATAATAATCCACCGAATGAAAATTAAAGAAAAGCAAGATCAACAATCACCAACTCCATCACTGCCCCCCCACCAGCAAAAACTAATCCCATATCAAAGTTTGTATCTTTACACCAATTAACTCAAGCTACATATGCATAAAAGATAAACCAAAGCTTCAAAAGTTTGAAACTTTAGCCATTTCCAGAGCAGACACAAGAAAAAGTTCAATCAAAGCGTATAAAAAAGATAAGATATTGGGCCGTCAGACTATTAACAGAAGCTAAAAAAAAAACAAATGCATATAATAAGAAATGCAACAGGCAAAAAAATCAACACATTACTCAATGAAAGAGGAAGAAAAAGAAAAGAACAGACCTGAAATCCACGAGGGGAGAAGGAAATGGAGTTTCTGGGAGGTGGGTTAGAAGCATTGGATCCAATGCGAGCAATAAGAGAGGTCTTTGGGCAAGGAACCGATGTAGATGCCATTGTTAATTAAAAAAAAAAAACAAAAACAAAAAAGCAGCAACCTTTTTTAAGCAGAAAAAGGGAAGGCAAAGATCCAAAACAATGAATAAATAGCTATAAAAGGAGAGGGAAAAAAAAAAGGTGGTGGCGGCGGCGGAGATTTGTAGGAAGCAATGATAAATGGTGGCGATGTGATCGAAGAATTAGGACTGAGAAATCTGAGAATCAAGAAATCAAAAAACCAAAAAATAAAAGAAGGAACAAAATGGAAGGCCAAATAAATGAAAAATATTTGGATGTGTTTTGTTTTTAATTTTTATATTATAATTATTAAAAAATGGGTTTCGATACTTACAATGAGATTGTAACGTAAGAGACCAAAAGCATGGCCAGTTCGAGTTGGGGTCTTAACAAGTGTGTTTCTTGGGTAAGTAACCAACCAAAGTGCACTAGAGTCTAGAAAAACACACTCGCACAAACAACTCTTACGCTTACTGTGATATACGTAGTTATATTAAATTAATTATTAAAAAAATTTATTATTATTGTAATTTATATGAGTCGAATTAAATTAATAAAATATTTTATAAGAATTTCTAACTTAAAAAATTCTAAAAAAATGTGTGCACGCGGACACGGACACAAATCCACTAACCCAAAATTCATATTTAACACCACTGCCTTCCATCTACCTATAGGTGCATATTGAGTGAGAGTGGGAGTGAGAGGAACGTGACCAATTTTTCCAACGACTAATGCAGGCAGTGTTTATGGTGTGGGATTCTTTGTGGGTCCTTAAAGAAAAAAAATATTAGGCTGGTCTCTAATTTTATATTTTCACTTATGTAGCCGCTTTAAAAAGAGTCACTGCCGAAAGCTAGGGAAAAATTGAACTTGAAACTTCTTTTTGCTTGAGTTAGACCTTACAATTGAGTTTTCCAAAAAAAAATACTTTTGAAAAATTTTTGTTATATTTTTATTCACTACTTGAGATTCTCTTAAATTCCATGTGCATATTACTATTTTCAACAGGTTTTGATTGCTTGGAGAACCCTATCTCTCAATGCCTAAACATATTTGCTTCCTTATTGCATTTTTTCCAATTGGAAATTGATATTGAAGTGGAGTTTTTAAGAGCATAGTCTACAATGCTATGCACCTAAAAAGTTAATATACTTGCCGACACCTTGTCTCCAGTTGAACCAACATATTGAAAATTTGGAAACCTAAAGAGGCAGGTTAGAATGTATCAACAGAAGTTTATTCAATTATTATAACAATAATCAACAAGCTTCAAGTAATAGGAACAACTTGTAGGTTCTGCTACTTGTAATCTAAAAGCACCAACTGGTGAAGCAGCATGTTGTCCCCCCATTCTATGGGTCAGCTCTAACCGGATTGCTCATTTGTCCGAAAGTGACACACAGGGCCAGGCAAGTTGGCAGATGAACTAAAATAAACATCAAAATGGAGAGCATCCATGCTAGGCAAGCAAGGACTGATTTGGTTGGAAAATATCGACAAAAATATGCGTTGCTTTGTGCTTCCTTAAAAGCACCAAATATCAATCCCTTTCACTGAACACTGCATCCTTTATTGCTGCAATAATAAGAACATTACAGAGAGAAACCTAAACAGAGAAAAAAATTGATTTGAAAATGCCCGACTTTCAGGGCTCCCCCCAAAAGATGTCGGTTGTGCTGCAAACCCAACAAAAATTTTTATGATCGCCAAATATTGTAACAATGCAGAGTAATAAACAAAAAGTATGACAATCTAGTAGCGGTTCAAGTAGGTCCTGCGTCTGAACCAGTTGTAGTCGGGCAACCCTTGGATGGGGCCCATGGCAGCAATTGCAACATCCTGTGACAAACCAACAATTAACATGAAGAATTCCTTGCAATTATTGGCCAATAAATACTTGAAAAAGAAAGCAATTCTTGTACAACAATCCTGGAAGAACATCCTACCTTGTCATGTATAAATCTGTTCGCAACACGTTTAACTGTGCTTGCATCAACTGCATCAATCCTAGCAAACAATTCAGCAAATGGAATTCTTCGACCATATGTAAGTAACTGCAAACATATGTAAACAACAACAAAAATTAGCAGCAGTATTCATTTAGTATAGTTCTGAAAAAAAAATCCAGCTCTAATGCTGAATATCCTTCTATTACAAACAATATAACTGTGTTTGTCACAACAAATTACGAACAACAATCCTTGAGACTATTAAGGAAACTAGGACATTGTCACAGCCACTGCTATTTGCTGAATAAAGACGTTAAAAGAGTAGTTTACAAGAACCACCTCCAATCGAGATTTTCAAACGGTAAGATATCATCTTATATTGATCGGGGCAGCATCATATGCCCTCTGCAATATTGTGTTAGAAGTCTCATTCAGCTGCTTCTCTTTAATGATGTGAGATTTTTAAAATGTATTACACTGCATAAGTTGGATAGCATAAAATGTGACATAACATAACCATCATGATCAACCCATACTTTAAAGCCCAATTTTGTTGTATCAACGTAATGTCAATATTCTATTGGTCAATTGTCAATCTAATTAAATTGGAGTGGTCATGTTGCCTCCTCAAGTGTCCAATTATTGGTCAGCTCATGTCATGCCCTGTCCAGGTAGAACCACATGGATAGAAAATTGTGCTCATCAATCATCTATCTACCAAGTAGTGTGCTTGGTAGCATTTACTACAATGTTGTTTATGCAAATCATGCAACCAATAAATGTGTAGAGTACCTTCAGTTATATAAGAGATCTAATGGTACATATTGAAGCCCAATTTGTCCTAGCATGTTTCCCATAAAAGGTATTTAATACAGAAGAGAAGATGATACCTGTCGCCCAATATCCTCAGCAACAGGACTGGTTCCATCTATGTGAAGTAGCAATGATGATTTCAACTGCAATCACATGCAGCAACAAGTGGGTGATAACAATAAACATATTATGGGGAGCAGCACGTTTCAGGGGAGCAATAATCTCATGCAGTGAACAAATTTATGGTAAACAAGTAACCCTTTTCAAGTAGATTATAGAATTGCCTAGCTAAAAGTTGAGAATTCAATTACAGCTTAGAGTGGCTTAATTCATCAATAGTATTCATTTTAATAATCTTACACGTTTATGTTGTTTTAATAATGAATTCAACCAATACTCCAAGGCAAATTTGTTAGAGCTAAGGGTTTATTGCCTCCAGACATAAATGCTATTCCAAACGGAGAATAAACATTCATTGGAAAGCAAGAGATTTGGTGACTACCTGATTACGAGCACGTGTCACATCGGCATCAGAAACTCGATAACATAACTTGGTTGTCTCATACATAATTGCCCAGGCTAAATCATCCACGCAATCAGGCTGAAAGTAAGAATTAACATTCAAACTTCATGAAAAACCAGAAAACAAAGAAAGACTAATGCTATTAAAAAAAAAAAAAAGCATTCAAATCGTAAAGAATTTCAAAGATCCAAATATTACCTCTTTTATTAGTGGAAACATCCTTTATGGATTAGCAATTTTAGCACTAAACACCACTTATTTCTTCTATTTCCAGTTTCTTTCATGTTTGAAATTCAACAAGGGAGAAAAAAGAAAATTTGACAAAAATAAGGGAGAGAGAACTGGCTGCATGCACCTAAAGCCTAGTCTAGCAATAGCCAGTAATTGCATTACCATTGAACATATCTTTATGGAAAGATAGATCTCTACAGCAAGATACAAGACTAGAATATCCACTCAAACTTAGTTCATTCAAATTACTGCTCACACCAGTCTCATACTTCAAACAATTATGTTGCAATTTGATTATCTTCCCAACAACAAAATCTCACTTGATGTGAACCTATATATATATTTCTCAAGATTAATGAAGACACAAAAACAACACAGAAACCTCACCTTAGCAACAGCATAAACACCAAATAGGCCAGTATCTTTGTAGTTGGTGTTAAAAGCCATCATGCTTTCTGCTATTTCATTGATGCCAACCCTTTGTGCCAGCTCAGACCTGTTTAAGGATTGCACATTTTAAATCAATCCACATGCTAACAAGCAGACAGTGCCTTACAAGGTAACTCAACAACGAAAATTCAAACATCAGTATGCCATAGAGGGGGAAAGAGAGCACATTCAAAATCAGTCACAAAATTTGCAGTTAAATTTATGGTTGCCCTCTCAGGTGGGGATGGTCCTTACCCCATATGTTTTCCACCGCCAGCATTTTTGTTCCATGAACCCAACATAGCCTGCATGACCATTAGGGCAATAGAATCTGGATCTGTCCACGGCGCTCCTTCAAAAGCAACAGCAAACTGTGCTAGAGGAACATCATCATCAATTATCCTAACCTGAATTACCACCAAATAATTGAAAATATTAGTTTAGATGAAGTAAAGAAGTCATGAAAAAAGTAATGTGGATATTCAAGCTACATCTTCCCACCTCTGAGCCAGTGAAAAATACTGGTTCTTTTGCAACCAACTGAGAAGCAGTGGTTGGATCAGTTGATAAATTAGTAAACAATTTCTTCACTTGATCAACAATTTCCTCATGCTTAACAGCTCCAGAAGCAACAATGACCTGGAATGGAAGTCCCAAAGAGGCATCCAGATAAAATCTTCGAAATACATCTTTATAATCAATGATGTAAAGAATAAATATATAAGGGCTTCCACTACATGAAACAAGAAATCATAATATGGCTTCCATTACATGAAACAAGAAAACGTAATCGGTTTTTTCATTACCATTCTGGGAGCAGTGTAGTGTGTTTGTATATAGCTCTGAAGATGATCTCTGGTGATTGATTTGACATTATTAGCTGGCCCAAGAATAGTTCTACCAAGAGGAGTGTATTGGAATGCAGTGGCATGCAAATGGTCAAAGATAACTTCCTCAGTTTGGCCCTCAACCTATAAAGGTTTAATAAGAAAACTTTGATTGTCACTGTGAGAAAATAGAGAAAGCCAGAAATGCACAAACCAGTCACAGAAAGGCAATATCAAGTTATAAACTTAACAAACCGAAAGCCTAAACTCGCAGAACTTAACAAAAAAACAAGCCCTTATAATCCTTTTTATCCTAGTCTTAGCTATATTGCAGTCCCATAATGAACCAAAACCATCGTTTCATCAAGAATTCCTGAGCATTTTATATCACACGCCTGCAGCATGAAAACTAACCAAAATAGCAAAGAAATAGTCCCCATTATATTACTAAATCAATCAACATGGACCTAAACTTCAATCATCACCCTTAAAAAAACACCATTTGCCAATTATAGAAGAAAAAAATGTACAATATCTATCCAACATAACTGACAGACAAAAAATTATAAAATTTCAAATTCCATATGCTGAGACTAAAGAAGCATGCAACATTACCAAATTACAGACCAAAAAAGCACAAAACTTTTCACATCAATAATCAACAAAAACAAAACTTTTCACCACAATAATCAACAAAAAAAAAAAAAAAAAAAACAAGACTTTTCACATCAACAATCAACAAAATCATAAAAATAAAAACAACCCACATGGCAGAAATCAAAAACTAAATCCATTACCTCTTCCATTTCCCTCAAAATCACATCCCTCTCACGCCTAATCCTAGCCTCATCAAATTTAGAATTCTGCAAAATATCAGCCAATATATCCAAAGCCTTATTAACGTCCTTATCCAAAACTTTAGCATAATAAGTAGTCTGTTCTCTACTAGTATAAGCATTCAAATGACCACCCATATTCTCAATTTCCTCCTCTAAATCCCTAGCATTTCTCCTCTCTGTACCCTTAAATATCATATGCTCTAAAAAATGAGCTGTCCCATTACTCTCATCACTCTCAAATCTCGACCCTGCATCAATCCACACCCCAACCGTCGCCGTTTTAAGGGCGAGATTAGACTCCGTCGCCACACGGAGCCCATTAGGGAGTGTGGTGATTTTGGTTTCGGGTGCTGAGAGGATGTGGGTATGGGTTGTGAGAACCGGGTGGGGCGACCCGTATTTGAGGAATCTTGGGTCCAGGTTTTCGAGGGAGTTGAGCTTCTCTTTGACTGATTCTGCTAGCCGATCGTAAATCATGGCGGTTGGTGGCGGTGGAGATGGAGGAGTAGAGGGCGATGCAGAGGCGGCGACGGCGGTGGAAGATGATCGGATTGAAGCGGAGAGAGCGGCGGAGGATGGGCGGTGAGAGCGGCGGGCGAGGGAAAGGAGATGCTTCAACGCCATGGCTTGATTTGTTGATTGGATCGGAGATGAAGGGGAAGAGTGATTAGGGTTTTGATAATTTGGGGAAGAAATGGTATAATAAGGAAAACTAGTGAAGGAGAAGAGTGTTTCTTTATTGGCTGCTCCTCAGCAATGGAACGGCGTCGTAAATGCTTCTGAACCTTCAATTGTCGTCGTTTTGGTTGGGTTCATTAGACTTTCTCTAATTTTAAAAATTAGTAATAATAGTAACAGTAATAATAATCCTAATCCTATATTAGGATTGAATCTCTACTTGACTCATAGCATGAAAATATTTTTTTAACTTCTTTTTTTTTTTTTTAATTTTGGAGAGTTTTTATTTTGTTTTGATTGAAAATTGAACTTATAAGTATTTTATATCACTAAAAAAATTAATCCATAAATTATTATATTTATCTGAATATATTATATAGCATGAAATTATTTTTTAACACAACTTTTTTTTAATGGAATGATAATAATTGTTTTTATTATTAACAGTGATAGAATTTCAACCAAACCGCGATTTGCTTCTTCTGCTGAGTTCAGATAATAATAGATAGAGTAATTTTCACCAAATAAGCTTACTCTAGCTTCCAACACATTCAATTAGATCCCAACTTGGGATATTCAACCAAAGGTGGTACAGTTTCCACATTGATTGTTGCTAATTGTACTTTGTATATCTTTTGTTGTTAGGGTCTTAGTGATGTTGATCACAGGTACAACTTAGGGTCTCTAAATTAGGGACCTTTGTTATTTGGGATAATAGATGGGGAATAAATTTAGCTTTAAAATGTGAAGAAACATTGCTTTCGAGATGAGGAGCATGAAATGAGCCAATTCTACCAGGTGACCTCAAAAGATTGAACTAAAACTCTCCGAACTGAGGATGAGGAGAAGTCGCAACAGATGAAGAAAAGTTGTTGAAGAATGCTGCAATTCTTGAAAAGGGAAGCAATGAAATCTTGGCCAAGATATACTTCTTGCAAACACACAGGGTGACTAGTCTACTGAAGTGAGTGAAATCATGAGGTGGCCTTATGTTTGCAAGCTTAAATAGTTTAATAGATGTTTTCAAGACCCACTAAGGAAATTCATAAAGCTTGGCCTTTCAAATTATGATGTTTAGAAATGTCCAGATATCAATATCTCAAATCCCATGAAGAAAGTCACTCTAAAACAACTTATTTTTGATCTTTGAAGTGATTAAATACAACTCTATTGATAAATTTGTCCCTAACATCTATAAAAAAGAATGATAATAACCTTGTTTATACTGATTAATATAACTACTTTCGAATGATTCAGCAGTTTTGCCATCCAACAGGTTTGAAACATCAAAACTGAAGCTGTGTCGTAATAACTAACAATGCTGCTTCCATAGCTTGGATAGTGCACACTTGTCTTGACCATTTATGTGTTATATTTGATAGAATAGCTGACAGAACAATATCAGGAAGCTTGCTTATCCTGTCTTCCACGAGAAGCCTGTTGCTCTTCTTCTCCCCACTGCAAGCCCTATTGCAAGCAGTTAATTGCTGTTGTCTTCTCCCTGTGGCAACGAGTTGATTGGCATTTTCTCCTCTACATTGCAAGTAGTTGATTGTACTCATCAAAACATTACAACTTCAAAAATGCGTTGGAAGGCTTCCGTTTCGCACGCATATTAGAAGTTCTAAATTTTGATCGGTGTTTTCTGCACTTGCATGAGCTCTATCATCCCGCAATCGTTTAACTCTTATCTAGAGCCCACTTATACTTTACTAAAATACAGTGAGCATCATTTGCATTTTGCTTGGCTGTTGATAATTGACGTCAAACCAAAAAAGGAAAATAAAAGAAAGCAGGATGCGAAGGACACCTCGTTTTTTCTATAGCAAGACTTGCAGAATTTAACACAAGTGAACTGAAAAAATGTCATAAACAAAAGTAAAACATAGGGAAACCATGTTCATCTCAAAAACACTCCGGACAGTTGGAACCAAAAATTTAATATAACATATAATCTGGTAGATGCATTAATCTCTCTCCAACATTCTAAAACAGAAAGCTAAAAACTACCAAAATAAACTGGTATTTTGTAGCAGAGCGCAAATTGATCAAGGAGCAACCACAATTCGCCCAGCCACTTGGTCGAGGTCCCTTTGGCCGCTTGAAGTGATTATCCTTCCTCTGTTACAACAAAATAAAATATGCATCAGCCAAAAAAACTTACAAGGAGTACAGAACAAGGTACACATCTATCTTTTACAAAATATTTTGACAATTGAGCAAAAACTCAGTGGACATTTCATTTGAGAACAAGGCATAAAGTTCCAAGAATATAGAGCTTACCCCTTTGGGTCAATGTCAACAATATTCATGTTCTGCAATTGTTGAAGTATGTGACGAGCAATAGAGCCACTGCTCTTGCCAAAATGGGGTGGACGACTTCCATTTCTCTTGCTCCCACCATAAATCCTTCGGAAAGCACCCACACCAAGGCCTCCCCTCAAGTAAATCTTTCTTGCCATTGAAGCTGTGATTAAGAGTATAATAAAAAAAAATTCTCAGCAGGGAATGATAAATATACAAACACACAACCAAAGAGAACGTAATGTACACATTCCTTAATGAAACAATATAAGACTTACCAGCTCTAACATAGTACCAATCAGGGTCATAAGGTGCAAGCTCCTTAAGTGTACCAGTCTTCACGATATCAGTCCATGGGGGCAACTCAATCTGTCATCCAACAGAAACAGGAAGCCAGTTTAAAATGTCACTCCATGAAAAGCTTTTGCTCTCATTGACCAAAAACCAATCACCATAACCAAAAACTAAAAATAAAAAACACCAAGCTTCTTAAACAGTAACATGAACACTAGCTTACAAATTGTGCATTCTAATGTGACCAAATTGACTTCCACCTATAGACAGGCTATCATAAGCATAACAGAAACAGAACTATAAGCACCCATGCCTCTACTAGAGGCTAAAAGACACCTGTTTCTTTGTGCATAAAATGGTCTCCCTCCATAATCCATTCTACCATCTTATAGTCTCATGACACAAACAATTATATTATCTTCAGCAAAATGATAATCACAAAAATCAACAAGTTAACTTCAATTTTTTCACTCAATATTCAAAACCCAGATACACAACTAGATCATACATTAACATAAACTCCAAATCATAAGCATACACACACAAAAAAAAAAAAAAAAAAAAAAAAAAAAATCACCAAAATTTAATCAAACCATATAAACAGATCCTACCCACAAACCCTAACAGCAATAAAAATGAATACCCACTACCAAAAACAGATCTAATTACCAAAAAGTCTCAGCCTTTAACACAATACATCAATCAATAACATTAATTTAACATTTAATATACCTTGCCAGATCGCTTGAGGTGAGCAGCGTAAGCCTTGACGAACTCATGTGGTGACACGTCCTTCACTGTCTTAGCGGTCGCCATTTTCTTCTTTTTTCTGCTGCAGAGACTGAGAGACCAAAACTAAGCAAAAAGCAGCTGATTTTGTGTGTCTCTCGCTAGGGTTTCTAATGTGTTGTTGTTGTTGCTATTTATATATTGCTGTAACAAAATTAGGGTTTTTGCCTTTTCTCTCCTGAAGCGGACGGCCCAATTTTGGCTTTGCGGTTTGGGTGGTTTGGGTCTAGTGTCTTATCCAACATTGGGTTATCTATTGATAGGCCTAAAAAGTGAGAGACCCAAGTGTTGTACTATTTTATATATATATATATGTACACACACTATCAAAGTAATTTTAATAATTAGTTTCAATAATTTATATCCTAGGTTTTTAATAAAAAAAAAAAAACTAATTTTCTTAAATTTTCATATTTAAGAAACTCGGTAATTGTTAGAATTCAATTCTTTTCAATTTAGGGGAAAAAAGATATTTTGAAATTATATTAAAATTAACAAAATTAAACAAACAAAATTCTTGCACATAATTTACTCCTAATAATGTCATACAGTTTATGAAATGATTGTTTTTTAATCCACTGGTATCAAAAATTTATTTAACTCTAAGTAATTTAGTTTCGTCCGGATATAACTACAAAAACGGTACAATTCCTAATATTTAAAAATGATTACATATACCCAGTTCATCGCCTATAAATAACAACTCCTCATTACCAGCTGATCACAATGGTTGGTTGGTTGGTGGTAAATATATCTTCTAACAGAAAGAGTTTGCTGCATAGTTTTGTATCATTTGAGATATAATGCTCATTATTTATTTATTTATTTATTTATTTATTTTGGTCAATACAGTAATATGAACTTCATTCCTCAGAAAGAGAGTCATACAGAACGTCTAGACTTAGCAAATGTGAGAGCTCACTATGCGTATTACACAGTAAATCTCCATTGGATATCAAGCTATCACACTTAGATATCCAATGTGCAACTGCATTGGCTGGTCTATGAACAAAATTAAAAAGCAAATTACTAGGTGAGACTGCTGCCATTAACATGTGAATTTCTTCAATCACTGATGCATATTCCCAGTTAATAAGAACGTTCCTGTCATTGATGGCCTGAATGACATTACTTGCATCTGATTCTAGAATTGCTTCTGCAATATCGTTGTTGACCACAAATCTGACAGCTTCTCATTTTTTCTTTATAGAAACAGATAAAATATTACAGGCAATTTTAGCCTTGAGAATTGTCCAGTCCATCCAACAAAACGTTACATTTATTTTGTAATTAATTATTTAACTGAGCTAATTTTGCCAAGGAACCAGAAGTGGCCCTGGCCTAGTTCTTGCATAATGCTTATTACATCTTCTTTGAGCTCATGTAGAAGATTAGGTGGTTTTTTTTTTTTTTGTTTTGGTGACCTGCTGCAAGCTCTTGATTGGTATGTAGCATACACATATTTACCAATTGACATGAGTTCACCAAAAATCAATTCAAACATTGACAGGCCTACTAATAATTTAACCACAAAAGGATCAGGGGAAACTTGAAAGCATAGAATCACTACTACTGTGGTGCTATAATGCCAATCATTGGCCTGTTCAAATGAATAAAGAGTTTTTACAAATGCAGGAAGAGAGAAGAAGGATTCTGAACTGAGAACCATGCACCCAGTAGGTTTTTTCATTAATCTACTGTACTGCAAATACAATCAGAAGTTCTCAAAATTGCAACTAAATTAGTTGCATCATGTACATATACTGATAAGAATAGCAAAGGGAAAAAGAAGAATCATGGCTTCATGAGTAACAATTATTTAGTGATTGAAGGCTACTACTATGCAGATTGGTTTTCTTGCCTCACTCCTGGTAAGTAAAGGTGCACATATCGTTCCATGACAGACAGCTCTTTATCTTCTTATTTTGAGGTATGTGAAACTTGGGTTCTTTTGGAACTGTTGGATGCTTCGTTGACCTTAATCAAACACACAAAACACAGTCTTGATTAACATGGCAACAGATAAAATTGAACCCCAATGCATACAGAGGAATGAAGTCCCGTGCTAGAAATTATCACATACCTTCTGGGGATGAAGGGCCTGTCGAAATAAGGCATTGGCTGTGCTTTTGGAACTAGCTCCTTTCTCAATCTACGTATTTCTTCTTCTTCTGCCAACTGCACCAGGAAAAGAGAGAATGTAAACATTTTAAGCAATAGGATAAGCCAATAGCATCAACTCAATGTCATGTCTTTCATTCCATTTACCTTTTGCTGCCTCTCTCTTTCCATCTTGTATTGCTCAATAAAGCTCATCTTCTCTGCTACCTGATAGCAAAAAACAATTGTCAACTCGCTTTTAATGCTGGATGATAATTAGAGATTATAATGAGGCCAGGTTCAACAGCTGCTCAAAATCAATTTTCAACCATGATTCTATATAGTATACTAGAATACTAGACTACAAGTATACAAGGCCTTGCACAATCATGCTATAACACCTACCAGTAATTAATCCAAACAACTAGAGAATCCATGGAAATCAGCATAGATATGTCCTTTTTAAGAATTAGTAAACTACCTGATGGTCAAACTCAGCACGGTCCACTGCCCGAATGTCACTGCGGAGCTTAAGGTCCAGAGGAATCGTGCTCTCTTTCACTGGAGGTTTGATTAGATTCTGAAAGTAAACAGATTCATAAGACAATTAATTAACTTCCATGTGACTTAATTGAACTCCTAATAACAAAACAGCACTACTCTAACCAAGACAAATTTGAACTTGTTTCCATTTGCGGTAAACTCTATTTCATTTGATTTTAGCAGTTGAAAAGCTCACCTCTGGTTCATCTGTTGTCCAAGGAAGGCCTTGTGCAATAGGAATTCGCAGCTTCTCCTCTTCCGTCATCATTTCCTGCAACTTTTTCATGAACTCTTCCTCTTTCATTCTTCCCCTTTGCTGCAATGTCAAACAAATTACAGAAGTTTAATAAAATAAATGAAATTTGCCATAGAACAAGGTCTGCTGATGAGCAATTATCATTGCCACAACATATACCTCAGTCCTCAACTTAAAGGGCTTTTGGCAAGTGATTTTCATTTGCTTCTTCTTCCATCTCCTTCCACCCATTGTTCCACATGACTCAGAGCTCTAAAATACAAAACGATGTGACATTATCAATCAGCTAAGAGATCATATAAAAACACTAATTAGCAACTGAAGGGTGGAAAATCTTACATTTCTTCGGCTTCTCCGACCTCCATTAGAAGTCCTGCTCGAAACACTGCCATGACTGCTGTCCCATGATGAGGAAACAGACATCCTGGGATCCAAACCAAGATTCTCTGAAGTCAAAAACAAATCTGAAGTACACAATGAAGAAGGTGAATCCTGCCTTTCTATCACCTCAGGAGGATTGAATTCAGGCACATTAGGATGCTGCAATCCAGGCAATGCCCATTGCAATGCCGTCTTTTTGCTCTCCTTAATCTCCCCATCTTCTTTTTTATCAGATTCATTAGGATCTGGTAATGTTCTTAGCCGCTCAAAAGCCTTAACCAGATGCATGACAGCACCAGTACCAGATTCAGGTATACTATTTCTTGCTGCTTCAAGCAACCTCTCTCTCCTTCTCTTAATTGTAGGAATACCCAATTGCCCTGATTGCTCACTCTCACACTCACTCTCATCCTTTTGAGCCATAAATCCTTTCTTTATTTCCTCCTCCTCTTCAACATCATTTTCAGCTCTACTATGATCTTCACTGCCACCCTTTTCTTGATCCAACATTTCATTTTTCTCTTCAACAATGCTATCCTTAAAAGAGAACTCCTCTTGTGAAGCTCTTAATGTCTCATAGGCCACACACACACACTTATTTACATTACCACCAGATCTTGCTCCGCACTTGCAATCTACAGTAGAATTGGAACTCGAATTCAGTTTCTCATTCTTTGAATTCTTCTTCTTTGCCACCACAAACTTTCTTTCCCTAATCTTGTATCTTGGAGACTGGATTGCAGCATTGTGATTAAAAACTGGATTCTTGGATGCTGATTTTAGGGTTTTTGTTGCAGATTTGATTAGCGGAGAAGAAGAAGAAGAAGTTGAGGGTTTTGCAGTAGGACTTGAATAGGTAAGATTAGGATTTGAATTCTCAGATATTTTGGTAACATTCGGATCTTTCATTGGAGTAACGGATTTTGAACTCTTTGTGATCAAATCCATTGATTTTGATAATGAAAAAAACCCACAAAACAGAGAAGAATCGCCTGAGAAAGGAAATGGGTATTGTCTGTTTGGGGAGAAAGAAAATGGGTATTCGTTAGTTTTGATGGAGAAAGTGTTTGGGTTTTGGGATTTATTGATTATGTTTCAGGGAAAAATGAATAGATGAAGAAGAAGAAGAAGAAGAAAAAGGGACGTTAAAGGGTTTGGGTTTTTGCTTTGGACGCTCTCTGCTTGTAACGGCTAGTTTTTGTGGTGGTGGGGAGAGAAGCGTAGGATTATTATTTGAATTATTGTTTTGTTGTTTTGACCGTTGGATTGGGTGATTAGAGGATTAGCTGGTGGTTATTATGCTTCTCACTAGCATAACCGTTATGGCTGGAAATCAATGTAATTATTTTAGTCAAAATATTTAATTTCTCTTTTCTAATTTTATGATTTGCATTTTATGTCAAGTGTTTTGATTGGAATTGTTGTTTTAGCAGAGAAATTTTTTTTTTTTTTTTTAAGTATGTGATGGAAATTAAAATATTATTTTTATTATTTTTATCATAAAAATATAGGCATAATATATTCCCAGACATCTGTACTTGCATAAATCTGTCACTTTACCTCATGTACTTCCAATTTTATTAAATTAATACCTCAATTTGTTTATAGTCTATTATATAAACACTTGTACTTACATAAATTTATCATATTGCCTCCTGTATTTGCATAAATTTACTATTTTATCACTGTATGTATGATGACGTATCATCCTATGTGTTTTACCGATAATGTATAAAATAGTTTATAAATTATGATTTAGACGAGGTGGGGTGTTTAAATAGTAAAAATGTAAATAGATGTGCCAAAATGATAAAAATTACCAAATTTAGGGTACGGTGTATGTATTGTGCTAAAAATATACTAAACTTTGATTTTTTAGTTGTAGAATTATGACCCTAGATTTGGCTCATATGGATTTTAACCACAGCTAAGTACTAATAACCTAAAAATTTATACCATCAGGGAAGTTATGGATCCTAAAAGTGGTTCCCATGATAGAATATCAATATGGCAATTTTAGGATATAATATATGCACAGTCATTTATACTTACATGTCTTTACCTCTTCTAATTTTATCAAATTAATATTTCAAATTATTTATAATCTATTATATAAATATTTATATTTACATGAATTTACTACTTTACCCCCTATACTTACATGAATTTACCACTTTACCCCCTATACTTATATGAATTTGTCACTTTTTTACCACTATATATATGATAATGTGTCATCCCACGTGTTATGTCAATAGTACATAAAGTGATTTATAAGTTATGATTTAGGCAAGTTTGGGTGTTTAAAATGGTGAAAATGCCAATAATACAAATTGCATGTAAATTGACTAATTTAACTAACTGGGACTAAATTGGAAAATTTTAAAATTATTGGGATAAAATACTAATTTGCATGTAATTAAAGAAATAATTAAGTAATAAAAAATAATGAAACACAAACGGAGGCCGATCACAAGGTCGGGTGGACCATTCAAAAGCCCATACCCAGTTTCCGGACTCAGTCTCTAAGGACGGCTACTGGGCTCCCTCCGTGGATCCAGTTGATGTAAAAGTGTCTCGAATTTCATCCGGATGGCTACTCCATTCTTTGATCAAATCCTGTCAAAAAGCCCAAAGTTGTATTCCTAGTGGACCCTGAGCCCGCACAGTGCCGTAGTCGCCAAACACTTGGGCGCGCGCTGAGCCATGCCGCCTACAACGGGTCTTGATATAAAAATAATAAGTTATATATTTTTAACAATATTTCGCATGAAATATCGCGATATCGGAAAATATCACGATATTTAAGAAAATATTTTTGTCTCAAAAGAATTAATAATGAAAACAACGATATATCTAATATATAATCGAAATATTTGAAATATCCATTGATATATCAATTTTATATAAAGTGAAAAATTGGTAATCTCACAATTCACATAAATAAAAATTTTACAAAGACTTAGTAAATCAATTATTTATTTTTCATTATAATTTTTGTACTATTTATTTTTAATGATAGAATATACAATCTACAATAATTCAAGCCCAAAATAATGCATATGTAAGGTGATTTAGATAAAAATAAATAAAAACTAAAAGTTTTTGAAATATCAAACGAGTAAATTCAATAGCACAATTATATGTTATATTTTTCGGGTTAAATATAACAGTGGTCACTAAATTTTGCACTTGTTTCATTTTGGATGCTGAACTTTAATTTGGTTCATAGAGGTATCCTAACTTTAATTTTATTTTATTCGGTGGTCACCCGGTGCCGAAAGCTAAATATTCTGAGAATATTCCGGTTGTTAAATATATCGATGGTCACTAAACTTTGCATTTGTTTCATTTTGGGTACTAAACTTTAATTGATTTCATTTCAGTCACCAAAACAACCGGAATATTCTAAGAATATTCGGCTTCCGGCATCGGGTGACCACCGGATAAAATAAAATTAAAGTTGGGTTACCTCTATGAACCAAATTAAAGTTCAATACCCAAAATGAAACAAATGCAAAGTTTAGTGACCACTGGTATATTTAACCCTATATTTTTCACATGTGAACAATAAAATTTTGCATATTTTTTGGTCATACATAAAAACACATGAGCCATATTCTACATCTTCAAGTTGTAATTTATCAAGTGTGTATATTATGTCACACGAACATCAACAATCATATATGCATAATCAACAGGGTATTTTGCAATGAAGGTACCCAACATTTGACAATCATACCACAAAAGTGTCTAACCTTTTTTTTTTAACACAAAACCTCCCAACATTTGATTCCGGTAACGATAAAATACCCAAGGCCAACTTCCGGTAGTCGGAGCTGACTTGGAGCTGACCTGGAGCTGACGTGTAGTGACACGTGTGAAGATTGTTGCCATGCGTCACGAAGGTGGACACGTGGTGCCATGTCACTGCCACGTGTCCAAAAAATAATAAAAAAATCAAAATTAAGCTGACTTCTATTTTCTAAATTTCTCTCTCCCATTTCCCTCGCAAAAACAGAAACATTAAATGCACTCCACCAACCACAATAATATCAATTTTTCTTTGGAAGAAACGCAAATGCTTGTTCTTGATTCTGGAAAAATGAAGAAAAAATTTAAACTATTCATCCCTTTCATCCTCAAATAGCGTATTTCAACTGTTAAAAAAGTGTGAGGAAATACAAACTTTGTCTCTCTCAGATGTGGGTTTTCAGTGATAACTCTCTTATTTGCATGGTGTGGTCTAGTGTGAAAGTCGATAAATTTAAAGTGTTGTTGTGATGTATGACATATATAAAGAAGCTGTGCCGATGGTGGAGCTTTAGATAGTGAAGAGAGCGGGACAAAAATAACACAGTGGTGGGCCTGTGAGAAGAAATGTTGTCGTTGGAGCCAGGTAATGTTGAAAATGACTAATATTTAACTTATGGTTAAATGGTATTGTACTTATGTTAGGATATTATATATATGGGAATTGTTGAATGTCATGTTTGATGAATAATATATATATATAATTGGTTGCATGTGTTTTTTGATTAGGGGTTTTAAAAATGGGAAGTCTGTTAGGTTTAGGGGAAAAATGAAACACAAGTGGTTGAATATTTTTGTTGTATATGTTTTGCGCAGAGGAATTTTTAATGCACTTACACCACAGCGGTGAATTTGGGGAATGGGGTTATTTTAACGGGGAAGTACATGATGAGTTCATAGACACTGATGAACTGTCATTGGTGAAGATTGATGTGGTTGCTAGAAACGTGGGTGTGATAGGAAATGTCATGTACTATTGGAGGGAGCCTAACAAGGACTTCAATAATGGTTTAAAATTTTTAGAACATGATGCTGCTGTTTTTGAGATGATGGTTTATGCTATTGATGCAGGGGAAATAGATGTATATGTTAGGCACCTTAGCAAACATGATTTGAATAAATTAATGAATCCTAGAACAAGTGTAGTAATTGAGGAGTTGGCAGACGATAATGAGATAGAGGCAAATGTGCCTGTAGTTAAGGGTGGTAGGTCGAGCTCAGTAAATGCAAGAACTGATGGGGTAGTTAATGAAAAAGAGGTTGGCAGGTCAAATGTGAATAGTGATGATGAAGCAGAAGATGATGACTTTGATGGTGTAGTGTACATGCCTGATGATGAAGTAGAAGAAGGTTTTCCTTTATGCGAATATAATAAAGAAGGGGAGCCAGTAGAAGGGGAGGGGAATACTGAAGCAAGGCATACTAATGAAGGTGTGCATATAGAGGCTGCTGATGAAGCTGAGTTCGAGGACATTGGTCAAACAGACCTTGGACAGTCAAAGCAAGACAAAGCAAATGACTTCTTTGACCAAAATTATGATATTGTCAATGGAGATGAGGATTTTATTAAGGTCTTGAGGGAGACTAGTCAGCTAAGATCAAGGGGCAGTAGTGGTCAAGGTGGTAGGGATAAAGAAGTAGGAAATAGACCTACTGGCAGGCCTAAGATGTGTGGGGTTAAAATTGAGTCTGGTGGGGTAGATGATACAATGCGATGTGAAGAAAATGAGGTGCAGTCTGACTATAAAGCATCTGATGAGCTTAACACAGAGTCAGAGTTAGAAGCTGAGGACCAAATAGTAAAGAAAAAGAGGATCAAATTCCCTACTTTCAATGCTGATAAGGACATGGAGGACCCAACTTTTGTGATAGGCCTACTTTTTAGGCATAAAGAGGAGTTCAAAAAAGCTTGCAGGCAGTGGGGTATAAGGCACAGATTTCAATTTCATTTTCCTACAAATAATTTACAAAAGGTTATATGTGAGTGTTATAAAAGTTATGGGTTTTAGATATATGCTTGCAAATTTAACAAGCATAATCCTGAAGATAAAACTTTTCAAGTGAGGACCTTCAATCTCAAACACA
>CATIWO010780525.1:0-10461 GCA_949673435.1 Macaranga tanarius | reverse complement strand
TAATTATGTTATGTTGTTCTTGTGGATCTACATAACGCATTCATTTCTATTTGGGTAGTCGTGACATCTATATTAGGGGTCACTCATGACTTATGGGAACTAAATGTGATTAATTAGGATTTTCACATTTAGTATGGAAAGGTGTTTCCATGATATTAAGTGTTAATATAATTTTCCATTGCCATTTAGACTTGAACCTAGTAAGTCACACACATAAAGGTTGCACTTGTGAAGACTAATATTAATTTTATTATTAATTAAAGAGTTTAATTAATTAATTGAATTAATTGAATTGGATTTGCGCGTTTGCGGGGATCTGCATATCCCGAAGTCTAAATTCAAAGATTGGGACTTAATAGTAATTAAATAAATATTAATTTGGACTTGATTTAATATGTTAAGTTCAAAGACTACATTAATATTTGCCTCCTAATGAATTTATATATGGGCTGTGAGATGGACCTAGTAAATTAATAATGATGGACTTAAGATGGACTTATGCATAGGCTTTATTTAAAGAGTTTGAATTAGCCCACAAGTTGTCTTATGGTATGGAGTGGGCCTACTATAAGTGTAGAGAATCCCATGTAGCCATAACCTTAGCCCATATCCATTAAGTGTTAATGATATCAAGGCTAAGGTTATCCATATAACCAAACACTACCCACTCACATGTAAAGCAAGGCCATGCATGTAGCTTGAGTAGGAGACACTCAAGCTATTATCATATTGTTTATGTTAATAGTTAGTAGAGTGTGTAAAGACAAGCTATAGCAATGCATGTAGCTTCAATATTAGATACTCAAGCTATGGCTATGCATTTGGCTTGAGTATGAGATACTCAAGCTATTATCATATTGTTAATATTGATAGTTAGTGGAGAGTGTAGAGATAACCAACTCACAACTCCATTTGCACATTTGAGAGCAATTTGGTATTCTAACAACAGAGAGAAAAGGCAAGAGAGTTTCTTCTTCCTTCTTCTTCTTTAAGTGTAGAGAATACTATTATACACAAGTATTGTGTGCTTTCAAGCTTATGCCATTGTTGTACAAGGGTTGTATAAGTACTACACCATTATCCATTGGAGGTTGGTTCCTTGTTCTATACATCCCAGCTTAGTGAGATTCTTACAAGAACCTTGGGTCAAAGAGGAGAGGCTTTTGGCTAGAGCATCACCATCCTTGGAAGTCTTCCTTGTCCAATCCGTGTGTATCAAGCTAGAGGCTTCACATTTGGGAAGCTAAGAGCTTGTAGATCAACATCAACCAAAGCTTGTGAAGCGTGCTACTAACTAGAAGTTCTTGTAAGTGTTACTAAACTCTTAGTTGCTAGGTCTTGTGTTGTGAATGCATGACTTGGTTGATTTTTGATTAAATGTTATCCTTGATGCATGTTTAGCTATGTAAGAGTGCATGTGATATGATCTATGGGCATGGAAGTGTTTTGTGTTTGATGCAAATGTTGCATGCGATCAAATTTTTAAATTCTGCATTTTTGATTGTTACACTATCACACTTTCCTTCAAGTGGTATTAGAGCCATCTATCACATGATTTACATGCTAAAAATGTTGATAATTGTAAGTTTTGTGATTATACATGTTGATATTTGCAAGAGTTATGAATATAGTGATTATGCATGTTAATGGTTGCAAGAGTTGTGATCATTTTATTCATTTATGTGTTGTTTTGCATGCTAAAATATGAATTACAAATGTTGTGATTGAGTATTTGAATGGTTGAAAGTGTTGTGGCCTTTGTTGTAAGTGTTGCAACTTGAAAATATCATGTTTTTTATGTTTTGCAGGGTACACATGGCCATGTCTCTGGCCATGTGCTAGGCCGCCTAAAACACTTAAGGGGAACACATCCTGGGACATGGCCGTGTCCCAGGCCATGTACAAGGCTGTCTAGTTTTTAAAAAATGCTTAAAAGGCCCACTTTTACGCACAACACACACTGGATGCATCTTTGACAACATTATACACATGTATGAATGTCATTCATGCAAGGATTGATTATGGACTTAGTTTACATCTTTAATTTGTAATAATAATTAATTTTTTTATCATGAATATATAATTAAATATTAGTTTCATAAGATTAAGATGTAAATTATTTGCCTTAGTATGCCAAGGAATGAATTTAACATTAAAGAGTTTAATTAGGGGCCCATTCAACCTTGAAGGCAAGGAGGCAAGGCCTGTGATGATGGTGGCTAAGGAGGCTCATGGAATGAAGGCTTTTCTTAGGCTAGCCCCACTTGTAATATTCTAAGTGTTAGAATAAGAATAGGAAAGGCCCATGATCACTCCTTATTTATGCATTCATCTTGCATGTTCAATGTATATATATGATATGTATGATTGAAGCATGCTATATATGTATGTGATATATATATAGATGAATGTATGTTGCCATGCAATGTATGTATGAGATATGTATGTTGTAAAATGGCTAATGTACAAAGTGGGATCTTAATTTAAATTGACCCAAAAATCATCCAATAAAATTTAGGTCTAGGCTCTCCATTAGAGCAATAACTTGCATTGTTTTGGGCTTATGTAAATTGGCTATGGATATATAGGAGTGCACATACGGTCCAAGAGATTCATGTAGTGTTATTATGAAGTATGAGATGTTGTGGGTGTATGGATACACTATGGGCCAAGAATGGCAAATAGGCGTACCTGAGGTTTGCAGTGTTCTAATCTATACACTTAACTGATCCAATGGTATGGACCTGAAAAATACCAAAGGCTAAGAATAGCAAGTAGGTGTACCTGTGGCACATAACATTAAGAGTCAGATTAATAGAACATCACATGAGATGTGATGGACAAGAGTTATCCACTTAATGAGAACTAATATTCCAAGAATGGCAATGTGTACCCGAGGGATATTAATGGCCCATTAGGAACTCCATTACCCACTAGAAATCCATCCAATAAGGGATTTCCGTTTCCTACTTGGAAGTGTAGGATTTGCTAAGTTAGTGGGAGTCCATTATGATTAAAGACCAAATCTAATGGTGATAACAATGACTATAACTAATCAATCGTGTTACCCTTTTTTTCAGAAATTGATAATATGAGACCTTCAAACCCACTATCAATCATACTCGACACTCGACAACAATAGGCTCACGGGCCCTAACTTTATTAACTGGCTAAGGAACCTAAAAGTTGTTTTAGCTTCTAAAAAAATACTCTATATGATAGAGCAAAGCCTACCTGGATCCCTTTCTGAAAATTTTTGACAAGAGGAGAATGATACTCTTGCTAAATGGAAGGATGATGATATGCAAGCACATTGCATAATGTGGGATTCCATGACCACCGAGTTACATCGACAACATGAGAAGTACATAAGTGCAAAGGAAATCCTACTACACATACAAGAGTTATTTGGTAAGCATAGTAGGACTTCTAGGTATGAGATATCTAAGCGGCTTTTTCGTGCTAAGATGAGAGAGGGAGAGGACGTTGGAGCCCATGTGAACTCCATAATTAGACTCACAGAGGAGCTAGAGAGTCTAGACTTCATAATGGACTTCCACCTCCAAGTGGATATGATCCTCCAATCTCTTCCCAAATCGATCGGGAAAACTATTGCCACCTTCCACATGAACAAAATAAAGTGCACTCTTGTGGAGTTATTGGATATGCTCATGATGGCCCAAAAGGCTATCCAAGGGAGAAAAGGGAAGGAGTTTGCACTTATTGCCTCTTCTAGTGGGACTAAGAAAAAGGCCAAGAAAAAGCACAAAGGCAAGATAAGTACTGTTAAGCCCATGGGAGGGATAGCCAAGCATAAGAGCAAGGCCATCATGAGGTAGAACGAGGGCAAAGGAAAGTGTTTCCACTGCCGAGGAGAGGGACATTGGAAGAGAATTTGTCCCAAGTACCTTGAGTCCCTTAAGACTAAGGGAAAAGGCAAGAATGGAGAAGGTAAGATTTTCTCTAGTTTATTTACTTCTAAATGTTCTAAGAGCTCATCTAATGCATGGGTATTGGATACCGGTGCTAGTTCTCACATTTGTTCATCCTTGCAAGATCTAGCAAATGAGAGAAGGTTGAGGCCAAATGAAGTAACCTTAAAGCTTGGAAATAGAGCAAGTGTTGGGACCAAGGCTATAGGATCTACTTCAATTAATTTGCTTGATCATATTTTGTTATTGGATAATGTTCATTGGATAATGTATTATATGTACCTAATTCCTTTAAGAACATTATCTCTATCTCTAGTTTGACTAGTAGGGGTTATGAATTCCTTTTTAGTAAAGATGTATGTAAAATTTATTTTGGAAATGAATTGATTGGCATGGGTTATGTGATATATGGTTTATATTATATTGATAATATGTCTAATAATATTGAGCCTCAATCTAATGTGAATGCAATGTTAATAAAAAATACCTCTAACTCCAAATATCTATGGCACTTGAGATTATGTCATAGGATCACAAAGTTGGAAAGGATGGGAATCTTGAGTAATTTTGAATCTACATCGAATCCAACTTGTGAGGCTTGTCTTCAAGGTAAGATGACTAGATCACCATTTGTTGGGCAAATGGCAAGAGCAAATGATAAATTAGAAATCATACATAGTGATGTATGTAGGCCATTTAGGGAAATGGCTAGAGGTGGCTTCTTCTACATCATTACCTTTATAGATGATCTATCAAGGTATGGGCACTTGTTTCTTATAAACAACAAGAGTGATTCCTTTGAAAAGTTCAAGGAGTTCAAAGCCCAAGTAGAGAACTAAACCGGGAAGAGTATTAAAACTCTGCGATCAAATCGAGGAGGTGAATACTTAAGTACCAAGTTCATTGAGTTCCGTAGGGAACATGGCATTGTATCATAACTTGATGTGGGTTAGAATGTATACCCTAGCTTCTATGGCTAAATATAGGATAAACAAGGGGTCGAACATAGGAAATAACGAGGAAATCAAGTATTAATAGGATAAATACTAATATGAATAGGCTTACCAATAATCAAGTTATAATAAATCAAATTATGAATCTAATTAAATAACAAACTAACTAAACTATGCATTTAAACAAATAATAATAACAACAATATTCAAAGAAAATGTAGGTGGAGATTACAATGTAGAATAGAACGATGAATTATTAACACAAGTAGTTATAACTAAAAGTAGTTATAACTAAAATTTATTGATATTCAAGAAAGATCAAAAGAGCATTTGCCTTGTAGACATTTTCATTCATTAAGTTATTATCAAAAGAGATTGTTGGAGACTCTAAATTTGTACCCTTCCTTTGTATAATTATTTTGTTGTTTGAGTATTATTTTATTGTGTTTATGTTATTATTCATTATGTATCTAGGCTAATTCTTAGTAGGTTGGAATTGCAATGGATGATAGTTTCAATGAATTAAATTTATTATTTTGTATTATTGAATGAATAATTTGATTTCAATTGAGTACTTAAATGTGTTGTAAATGTTTAATCACCATATATAATGTTTTAGTCAAATATTCATATGTTCTGAAGTTGATAGCCAAAGGGTACAAGTTATGTTAAACTAAAAGCTACAAATCTTGGTGAAGAATCACATTGCTTCAACATTAGCAGTCACTTCAAGGGCATTTTCGTAAATCTAGATGAATGAATTAAGTCTAGATGTCTTCTTATATCCCTCTGAAATAGCTTTCCATATCAACTTGAATCACTTGAATCCAAGGTCTGTAGAGGAATTTATGGCCAAAAAAGTGCAACAAGGTCTGAAGAGTCGTGTCTCTTCACACTGTGCTGACTCGTGAAGGTTGATCTCTATCACGACTCTTGAATGGGCAGAGGAAGCATGCTGAGTCATGATAGTACACATCAGTGCCAACTCAGGAAGGATAAAGGAAGGAGGTGCCGAGTGGTGATAGTCCACAAATCTTCCAAAACTTGCTTCCTTCATTCCTTTGACCTTAAATCACTTCAATATGTCCATAAAACTTCCCTAAACTTCAATAACAATAATAAGTCATTGAAATCCATATGAATTTACTAAGAAAAATGAAGATCAGGAGCATTTATGATTAGGGATAAAATGCATGAAAACTAAACTAGAATGTAAACAAAATGCAACCTAAATATGCATGAAACATACTAAAACTACTATGCTAATTGCAATGTATCAAACTCCCCCAAACTTAGACTTTGCTTGCCCTTAAGCAAAACTCAAAGATCAAAGATGAAGGTTAAACAAAAGATCAATAGATTACTCCTTTCAAGTCAAAAATGATAAAGCATTAATAAGGGCTATTACCATATTAAATCAAAGAAACAAGGAAAAAGAGATTGACAATCAACTCCAAAACCTCTTACAAGCTTAGAACATGGACAATAATGATGTAGAAAATAAAGTAACCCCACCAAGCATTATTACAAATGAAATCAATGCAAGTAAATTTCAAGTTCAATTTATTAATCAAACTTTAAATCTATGGGAAACTACTAAATCATAGAGGACAAAAGAAAAGCACATGTACTTATGCAATCAATCTCAGGCATTTTTAGACAATAAACCTTACTTGAGATATTATTAAAAATCCTTTTCGAACGAATGCAAATGAGGAGCAAACACAAATGCACATGACTTACTCGGAATTTATAACATCATCAAGTGGCCACTAGCACTATTCATGGCCGTATTAGGCTAGAGGAATAAGATATGTACACTTTATGTCTCTTTTTTTTTTCTTTTTCTTTTTTATTATTTTTTTGTTAAACGAGTGCGTTTTATGCTCCATCTCACCATTTTTTTAGATAAAGTCCTCATCCTTTATTAATCAATTACACGTATGCATTATGGCTATAGTTTCCTCTTTTAAGCATGTATCATTTCCCTAAAACTTTAAGCTCAATTCATTAATCCAGATTAATTAAAGTGATTAAAAGATTCCAAAAGAAATAATACAAGGCAAAAGTCACCATCAAACCTACACTACATTGTCCAAATTCTTAGCAAATAAAGTAAGAGAAGTAAATAATCAATCAATTTTTAGATGTTTCTAAAACTTAATATATCAATGAATTAAATTAAAATAAAATCATTCCAAATTAAAAAGGAGTATATAAAAATAAGATAAAAAAGATTGTTTAAAAGAATGCAACCTAGCATAGTAAACTAAAAATGCAATACTTAAACTAAAAATGCAAAACACACAACTAAATTCAAAAGACATAAAATAAACATGCTTCTAAAATAGATAACCCTTCCCCTACACCATGCAAACACAATAAAGACAAGCAAGTAAAAGATAAGTGTAGAGAAAAAGAGTTAAGAAATTCTCCCTCAATCTTGTTGTGGCGATGGTGGTGGGGAATCAATTTGATATCCACTACGCCCAATAAGGCAATTGATCTTGTGAGACATGCGCCTTTGACAATGTTCCATATGGTGTTGCCTAGAATTAAGATGCTCCAATTGTTGCATCATTGCTTATTGACCATGGAAAACTTGTTGCCATAAAGCCAAATCACTAGGAGCACTAGACACTCCCTTACCAAAAGCTACATTCTCAGAAGTTGGTTGTTGTGGTTATGCTACATCCTCCTCACTTGCATTGTTGTCACTCTCATCATTTTCTTCCTCACTTTCTTCCACCGCCCATACCATTTGTGGATTTTGCTCTCTTTTGATCCAACAAGAATACTTTCATGTATGCTTAAGGTTGAAGTTGGTATCAATGACTTCACCATGGGTGAATGCTTACTTGGTAAAGTGAATCATCCTAGCACATCTCATACTTGACAAAGAAGATTGTGAAATACCAAAAGCAATAGAAATTTGAGTAATCATATGACCATGGGTTAAAGGACCTATAGAATAGTTAGAACAATCAAATAATTGATTCACAAGCCAATAAGTTTAATAAATGGGTTTCTTTTCATGAATGCATGACATTAAAGACAATTCTTGGATGGAGACTCGATTACCTTCCGATTTGCCAAAAATAAGACATGCAAGTATTTTATGCAAAAGCCAATGTTTATGGTCTTTAATAAACATAGCCGATCCTTTTTTAGCATTAAAGTAAGGAGACAAATCCGTCAAAAATGCCCAAAAATGGCATGGATTAAAATCACTTGGCATTTTATGCACACCACTTTTAGCAAAACCAAACACATTTATCATGAATTGATGAGTCAATTGATAAGTAGTGCCTAGCATACGAAAGTCTAGAGCATGCATGTCCGAATCATGTTTAACTAAAGAATAATAAAATTCTTGAGTCAATTGCACATAAGAATCATTTTCCAAATCAATAAATTTCTTAAGTCCAATTGATGTTAACAATTTATTCATAACATAAGTCATGCCCATTTTTTCAATAATCGTCTTAGGCAAAAATCTAGAACCAACTACTTCTCTAGTTCTACATAGAACATATTTATCACCTTGAAGTTCATTAAATTTAGGGAAAAGAGCCTCATACCTTGGAGTAAGATCAATAGGTTGGTCTTCTTCCTCACTTTGAATGATGGCTTTACCCTTTAAAGCTTTAGAGGACTTAGAAGCTTTCTTCATAGTGAAATAAAAATAAAAGAAAAATACAAATGCAAAAATGGAAATAAAAAGAAATGTGTAGAGAAGAAGAAAAGTGTGTAGAGAAAAAGAAGAAGAAAGTATGTAGAGAAATGTAGAGAATGGCAAAATAAATGAATGTTATGAATTGAAAAATAAGAATAGAAAGAAGAAAAAAAATAAAAATAGGGGGGAAAGTGAAAGTGAAAAGTGTATTGTGAAAATTCAAAATAAAGAAGAGAAATGAAAAGAAATGTAAATGAAAATGTGTTTGAAAGATACAAATATATAATACATAAAAGAATATATTTATTTATTTTTTTTTAGAAGTTAGTGTGTGTTTGTTGGGAAGGGGTGTGTTGGTGCTGACTCGACACCAACTGAAGATGTTTGTGCCGAGTCATGACAGTGCCAAACTGTTGTAACTCAGCACTTAATGGGTGTTGTTGCATCGGCACTAATACAATGCGCTTGCCGAGTCGTGATAATGCCCATTCATTACGACTCAGTACTAAACTAGCTTTGGGTGCCGACTCGGCACCCTGTGTGATTTTTTTTTAGAAAATAAATATATTTTTAATAAAAAAAATATTAAACCTAATGTTAAAATAATGTGATTAGTAAAACAAAAATAAAATAAAAACTAAAAATGAAAGAAATGAAATGTAGAAGAATAAGCAACTACAACTATACTAAATAAGAAAAATAGGTAAATAAAAGAAATATATGCTAAATTGAGGTCTATAGCTTGACCATTACCTCAATAAAGATTAAGGTGGAGAAATGAGAGGAATGGAGATCCCTTTCTCCAATTGATCACCAACAATGTAGGGCTTTAAACGATGGCCATTGACTTTAAAAGTTTCACCTTTGTCGTTTGTAATCTCGATAGCACCATAAGGAATTAATTTAACAATTCGGAATGGACCTGACCACCTTAATTTCAACTTTTCGGGAAAGAGTTTGAGTCTTGCATTGTACAAAAGAACAAGTTGTCCTTCATGAAACTCTTTTTTTTAAATGTGCTTGTCATGCCATTGTTTGGTTCTATCTTTATAGATCTTGGCATTTTCATAGGCATTCATCCATAATTCCTCCAATTCATTAAGTTAAAGGAGCCTCTTTTGACCTGCTTTCATTAAATCAAAATTCAATGCTCTTATTGCCTGATGAGTGTGAAAAACACTTGTTTTAAGCACTCTATTTTATTCCATCTTAGGCTTAGTAGTTGCATTGTTAGTTAGTTTTTTAGTTAATTTAGTTAGTTTTATTATTTTGTCTTAATTAGTAGGATTTATTTGCTTTTAGATAATTTCTTTTATATTTTTTTTTGTAGGATACATTGGGATGAAGATTGGATTAATTCTTGAAGTTTGGATAGGCCAAAGACTCAAGATAAAGCCTTATCTACGTTGGGGATGAGCATGGTCGTGCCTGAGAGTGTTTTTTGGCCATGCTACAGGTGGCACGGCCGTGCACTGCACAAAGATCAGCAATAAGTTGTCTCTTGCATACCCATGCCATTTTCTTGCGCACCCATGCCTGACTTATGTGACAGCCCACGAAATGATAATTTTCAGCTAAATATTAGATAGATAGGGACTTATCTCTTATCTTTTAATTAGATAGAGTTTGAGAGGGGCTAGATTACCTTTCTCACTAGGTCTTTAGGTCTATAAATAGGACCATTTCATGTTCATTTAGGGGTTGTTCTATTTTTGTTCATGTTCTTATTTTTCGATCTTATTCTTCTTTTTAGTTCTTGTTTTGTTTTTGCTCATATTAGAATAGGATTTGGTTTTGAAGATTGAAGGACAAGCTTTCTCTACACTTTGGTGAAGGGAGTTTTCTTGTTAACTTTTCTTATTATTCATCATGGTTGGAATTGTTTTCTTCATTTTTTCAT
>CATIWO010780506.1:0-24440 GCA_949673435.1 Macaranga tanarius | reverse complement strand
GAGAAAAAATAAAAAAAAAGAAGAGAAAAAATAAAAAAAAAAAAAAAAATTTAAAAGTTAAATAAAAAAAAGCACTATTAAAAATATAAAAAATCTATGGTGTAGTCTACAGTTACTTTGTCTTTCAGAAAGTAACATTTACTTTATTAATAATCACTATTGGATTATTTGATTCACTCTCATCTAATAGTGTTAAATATAAAATAAAAATAAAGTAAATGAAAAATCAAGTAACCATAAAATCTCGCAAAATATATACATAATTAATTAAAAAGAAGAAAATATATTTTAAAACTATACAAATTATGTTTTTTTTTTTTTTTTTTCCTCCTCTTAAAATTTGAAGGTTGAAGCCTGTGTGACTAACAGCCAACAGGTGGCCTTCTTAACTTTTCTCCAAATCAGGCTTTCTAGACACAGCCCATCTCATAAAATCGAAAAGGCCATGCTAGCTCACCCTCAACCACTCACGTGCCACCGCCACACTCATCACTTATCTCCAATAAAAAATATATATGCTCCACACTCACCTCCGATCTAAAATTTGCGCACACCCGCTCTCTCGCGCAGGGCTTAACGCTCAAAAACCCTAAAACTCGAACCACAAAAAATCATCAAACTACACAAATTGTATGTGCAGATCCGTTATTGTAAAGTTACCACTGCTTTTTAGTTCGATTCTGAACTAAACTTCAACAGTAACCATGTGGAACAGCAACGCCGAACAGCATCTAGCGCCGCCGGGCACGGGTGGTCCGTCTGTACCTCCACCGCCTGTGCCTGCTCAGCCGTCTTACACTGTTCTTGCACCGCAATCGCAAACTCCTCCTCCGCCGCAGACGCCGGCTGAGGCGGAAGCGAAGCTGGAAGAGAAAGCGCGTAAATGGCAGCAGCTTAATACGAAGAGGTATAGCGATAAGCGGAAGTTTGGATTCGTTGAGACGCAGAAAGAGGACATGCCGCCTGAACACGTTAGGAAAATTATCAGGTGAGGTTTTTAGGGGTTTTTGTTTTTGTTTTCGATAGGCTTTTGGTGTTGTTTTGTAGCTGACTTCTTGTAGTTGTGTTTGTGGTTTAGTAGCTCTCTGTGTGTGTTTGGAGGTGGTTTTTATTCATTTCTTGGTGAGTTTTTTTTCTTTGTTTTCTATTTAATTTTTTTTTGGTGTGGTGAGTTTTTTTTTTTTTGAATTATTAATTTTATATAGCGTTTTCTATTATCATTGAAGATCAATTGGTTAATTTTTTTCCTACTAAAAATTGTTTTCATTTGAATTTAGAGTAAACGTTTAATAGAATTGGTTTTATCTTATTTGGAATTGTGCATTAATTTCTTCGATAACTAATGAATTGTGTTTTATAAGGCAATGCTTTCTATGCATGTTTTTTTTTTCCTTAACATAATTGTTGATTTAACCCATTTATTGTAATGAAGTTTGTGTGTAGATAGATGGTTTGAAGTGTGATGTTATTGGCTATGCGAATTGTGAATGCATAGATAGACGTTCTTCTTTTTTTCTTTTAGGTAATATTTCTTTGGAGATGGGGAGATTATGATTTTCATTAAATTGGTTGTGGTATGATGTTTTTGACAGAGACCATGGGGACATGTCTTCAAAGAAATATCGTCATGATAAACGCGTGTATCTTGGAGCACTTAAATTCATTCCTCATGCTGTTTACAAGCTTCTTGAAAATATGCCAATGCCTTGGGAACAGGTTCGTGATGTGAAGGTTTTATACCACATCACTGGCGCTATCACTTTTGTCAATGAAATTCCATGGGTGGTTGAGCCTATTTACTTAGCTCAGGTATGCTCTCTATCTCTTTGTGTGTGGAGGTATAGACTAATCTATGTTGAAATGATGTTATAAATTGCTGCTGCTTTCGCTTATGGCTGATTGTTATTTTAATCCACTTGTGCAGTGGGGAACAATGTGGATTATGATGAGAAGAGAGAAGAGGGATAGGCGGCACTTTAAAAGAATGAGATTTCCTCCATTTGATGATGAGGAGCCTCCATTAGATTATGCTGATAATTTACTAGATGTTGATCCTTTGGAGCCTATCCAGCTAGAATTGGATGAAGAAGAAGATTCTGCAGTGTATACCTGGTTTTATGACCATAAGCCCCTTGTCAAAACAAAGCTTATAAATGGTCCAAGTTACAGGAAATGGCATCTCTCCCTTCCCATCATGGCAACTCTTCACCGGTTGGCAGGACAGCTCCTCTCTGATCTAATTGATCGCAACTATTTTTACTTGTTTGACATGGAGTCCTTCTTTACAGCTAAAGCTTTGAACATGTGCATACCTGGTATGTTGTTCTGTGTTCCTTTGTGTTCACTGTTCCTGTGTAATTGGCTGCATCTTTGTATTGGTATATGTATGTGCTTTGGAGTCAGTTCTTGTCATATAGGATGAAAATCAGTTTGTATATTTTTACAATGGCAGAAATTACTGGGTAGAGACTTATAGGGCACCCCACACCCCAAATTGTCTCTATTTTGGAAAATGTTAAAGTTTGGTTTTGTTCTCACAATTCCTTATCGCCTAGGAACTTAAATAAAAATACTTAATAGCGTGGTGGTACATTTATACACAACTTCTACTTGAGCACACATAGTGGAGTTGTAGACTGTCAAGTGAAATCCAATACATGGAATACGTGAAATAATTTGATCTATGGATAATATCGTTATGGTAAAGGTTATATGCCATAGGAATCATTATCGCAAGGGATATAGGGGAGGTCATAAGTGTCTATAGTGTAAAATGGATGTTCGACGGAACAGAAAGAACATATATGGGAGAGCCCTAACCATAGAATATGATCCTAATCGAAATGCATACATTTGTCTATTTTCGTGATAAACTTCCAAATGGATATGTTGGATAACGTGTAGACAGTAGCGCTTGTGTTTTAGGTTACCATTGGTCAAAGAAGAAATATTTGCCTTTTTTTCTCCCCTTAAAATCTCACTGGTTAATAATGGTGAAAAATTAACTCCGTGGAAATGGTTCAGTTGCAGACACAGCATGTACATGGGTGTATCGTGTTGGTATTTAAATATATGCTGCTAAGCTGTTCTGAACGTCTGACCATAGTTATTTTTGTGCTGATGTTTTCTTTGTTACCTGACCGCAGCCACTTTCGTTTTTATGCAGGTGGCCCTAAGTTTGAACCTTTGTACCGTGATATGGAAAAGGGGGATGAGGATTGGAATGAGTTCAATGACATAAACAAACTCATTATTCGCTCACCTCTTAGGACAGAGTACAGAATTGCGTTTCCTCATCTTTACAACAATAGGCCAAGGAAAGTAAAACTTTGTGTGTATCACACTCCCATGATCATGTTCATTAAAGCTGAGGATCCGGATTTACCTGCTTTCTATTATGATCCATTAATACATCCTATAACCTCCACTAACAAGGAACGACGTGAGAAGAAGGCTCATGATGATGAGGAGGATGAAGATTTTGTTTTGCCAGAAGGAGTGGAACCTTTGCTGCAAGACACTGAGCTCTATACAGACACCACAGCTGCTGGTATTGCACTACTATTTGCTCCACGGCCTTTTAACATGAGATCTGGTCGGATGCGACGAGCAGAAGATATACCTCTTGTGTCTGAGTGGTATAAGGAGCACTGGTGAGATTTCTTTTCTTTTCCTTTTTTTTGTTTGGGCTATTTGAATCTATAATATGTGTGTATTACATTCTGAAGCTTCATATTGTTTTTATTATTTCTTTTCCAGTCCACCATCATATCCAGTGAAAGTTAGGGTAAGCTATCAGAAATTGTTGAAATGTTTTGTCTTGAACGAGCTACATCATCGACCACCCAAAGCACAAAAGAAGAAGCACTTGTTTCAGTCTCTAGCTGCAACCAAGTTTTTCCAAACCACGGAACTTGATTGGGCTGAAGCGGGCTTGCAAGTTTGTAAACAGGGTTATAACATGCTGAATCTGCTGATACACAGGAAAAATTTGAATTATCTCCATCTTGATTATAATTTTAACTTGAAGCCTGTGAAAACCCTTACCACAAAGGAGCGTAAGAAGTCACGGTTTGGCAATGCCTTTCATCTATGCCGTGAGATCCTGCGTTTGACAAAGCTTGTGATTGATGCAAATATCCAGTTCCGACTGGGTAATGTTGATGCATTTCAACTTGCAGATGGTCTGCAATATACCTTTTCCCATGTTGGTCAGTTGACTGGTATGTATCGGTACAAGTATAGGCTAATGCGACAAATTAGAATGTGCAAAGACTTGAAACATTTGATATACTACCGCTTCAATACTGGTCCTGTGGGGAAAGGTCCAGGCTGCGGATTCTGGGCACCAATGTGGAGGGTATGGTTATTCTTCCTTCGTGGCATTGTGCCTCTTCTAGAGCGGTGGTTAGGGAATCTTCTTGCACGTCAGTTTGAAGGGCGTCATTCTAAAGGAACTGCTAAGACTGTTACAAAGCAACGTGTTGAGAGCCATTTTGACCTGGAGCTTCGTGCTGCTGTCATGCATGATGTTCTTGATGCCATGCCAGGTAATATATTCGCATATTGACTATTCCCTTTGATGTTTATTTTGTTTTTTTTTTTACTTGTCTGCTTTTGATGTGTCATCTCTATGTGCCTAATGTGATAATAAAACTGCAGAGGGAATTAAGCAAAATAAAGCTAGAACCATATTGCAGCACCTCAGTGAAGCTTGGCGTTGTTGGAAAGCCAACATTCCATGGAAGGTGCCTGGGTTGCCAGTTCCTATTGAAAATATGATTCTTCGTTATGTCAAGTCAAAAGCAGATTGGTGGACAAATGTTGCTCACTATAATCGTGAGCGTATCAGAAGAGGGGCAACTGTTGACAAGACAGTTTGTAGAAAAAATCTTGGAAGGTTGACTCGCCTTTGGCTGAAGGCAGAACAGGTACGACTTCTACTTTCCTTTCTATTTTCTTTTTAAAAGAAATTTCTTCTAATGTTTCTATAGTCTTTCATTACTTTTCATGTTCCCTATACTCACCATTCCATTTCATTAATCTTTTAATTTTTATTCTTTTTAAGGAGCGTCAACATAATTACTTGAAAGATGGGCCATATGTAACCCCAGAGGAAGCTGTTGCCATTTACACAACAACAGTGCATTGGCTGGAGTCCAGAAAGTTTTCTCCCATTCCATTCCCTCCATTGTCATACAAGCATGACACCAAGCTACTTATACTTGCTTTGGAAAGGTTGAAGGAATCATATAGTGTAGCTGTGAGATTAAACCAACTACAGAGAGAAGAGCTAGGTCTTATTGAACAGGCTTACGATAATCCACATGAGGCTTTGTCAAGGATTAAGCGTCACCTGCTTACTCAGCGTGCATTTAAAGAAGTAAGTTGTTAAATTGAGAAAAGTTGGATTTCGTTTTCTTTTATTCTTTTCACTACCTTGCAGTAGGATTTGGACCAAGATTAGTTTTAATGTTGTGCACTATGTATTTTTATGCAGGTTGGTATTGAGTTTATGGATTTGTATAGTGCTTTGATTCCAGTATATGAAATTGAGCCTCTTGAAAAAATAACAGACGCATATCTTGACCAGTACCTGTGGTACGAAGGTGATAAGCGCCATCTGTTTCCAAACTGGATTAAGCCTGCAGATTCCGAGCCACCACCACTGCTTGTATATAAGTGGTGTCAAGGTATAAACAATTTGCAGGGTATTTGGGACACAAATGACGGGCAGTGTGTGGTGATGCTTCAAACTAAGTTCGAGAAGTTCTTTGAAAAGATTGATTTGACAATGCTAAATAGGTCAGTAATCTTCAGATCTTATGTTAATCACATTAGACATTTGTTTCAAAGTTCTATAATTCTATATTTGATAAAGATTTCTTTTTGTGATTTTATATCTGATAAAAATGTGCTTTTACAGGCTGCTTCGACTGGTTCTTGACCATAACATTGCTGATTATGTCACTGCAAAGAATAATGTTGTGTTGTCCTACAAAGATATGAGTCACACGAACTCATATGGTTTGATACGTGGTCTGCAGTTTGCTTCTTTTGTTGTACAGTACTATGGACTTGTGCTTGATCTATTGCTTCTTGGATTGACCCGGGCCAGTGAGATTGCTGGACCACCAAATACACCAAATGAATTCATTACATACTGGGACACAAAAGTTGAAACAAGGCACCCTATTCGGTTATATTCTAGGTATATAGACAGGGTGCATATACTGTTCCGTTTCACTCATGAAGAGGCTCGAGACCTCATCCAGCGGTATCTTACTGAGCATCCTGATCCCAATAATGAAAACATGGTTGGATACCAAAACAAGAAATGCTGGCCTAGAGATGCAAGAATGAGGCTCATGAAACATGATGGTGTGTCTATTATTTCCTCCATTATACCTTTCTTTACCATTATCTATGATTCTAGTTTTATGAAGTTGCTTTCATTTAATTGAAAAGTACTGTTCTTTCGTGATGTTTTTTTCAGTAAATCTTGGGAGAAGTGTATTCTGGGATATGAAGAACCGTCTTCCTCGAAGTATCACAACATTGGAGTGGGAGAACAGCTTTGTTTCTGTTTACAGCAAGGACAATCCAAACTTGCTTTTCAGCATGTAAGTTTTTGGTGCTTTTATTTGCATTATTTTTTGATAAGTTTGTTATCAGCATAATGTATTCATACGTGCTAGATTTACCTGAACACTGATTTCACTACTTGATGGGGTCTTATTGTTCTAGTGAAAAGTTGTTTGCTTCTAATTGGTAGTATCATATCTGGCTGAGAGTTTTGTTCAATGGAATTAGAAAATAATTTACTTCACTGGCTCCCTTTCTAGCATGCTCATTTGGTTTCTGTTCAGACCCTTTTGCATTTACAAATGTTTCTGCTTATGTTGATTGATTTTGGCTTTAATATCTTGTTTTGGCCATTATAGAAATAATTGACACACCGCCTTCTTGTGTAGGTGTGGGTTTGAGGTTCGAATACTTCCTAAAATAAGAATGACCCAGGAAGCATTCAGTAACACCAAGGACGGAGTTTGGAATTTGCAGAATGAGCAGACTAAAGAACGGACTGCAGTTGCTTTTCTTCGGGTTGACGATGAACACATGAAGGTGTTTGAGAATCGTGTGAGGCAGATTCTCATGTCTTCAGGGTCAACTACTTTCACAAAAATTGTCAACAAATGGAATACAGCCCTGATAGGTAATTTACTATCACTTTGTAATCAGGTTGCCCATTTTGCAAAATTCTATTTACTGAAACTGGTTTTCGTTTCATTCTCTTTTACTTGTAGGTCTGATGACTTATTTCCGTGAAGCCACTGTGCATACCCAAGAGCTATTAGATTTGCTTGTTAAATGTGAAAATAAAATCCAAACTCGCATTAAGATTGGTTTGAATTCAAAGATGCCAAGCCGGTAAGTCTTCTATTCACATGGTTACTCTTTCGCACTTGAGGATTTACTTGTAATGTTGATCTTGATTTCCTTGTCTCAGATTTCCTCCTGTTATTTTCTATACTCCAAAAGAAATTGGAGGGCTCGGCATGCTATCAATGGGTCACATATTGATCCCGCAAAGTGACCTTCGGTATAGCCAGCAGACAGATGTTGGTGTAACCCACTTTAGGAGTGGAATGAGTCATGAAGAGGACCAGTTGATTCCAAATCTTTACCGCTACATTCAGGTGGAGCTGATTGTTACAGACTTATATATATACTTTGCACATTCTTAATTTATAGTCATTCTATTTATTTTTTGTGGTTTTATTACACACACACAGATGTACATATTCTTATCTGGCCTTAACCCTTTTTTTTGGTTTCTGAATAGCCCTGGGAGAGTGAATTCATAGATTCACAGCGTGTCTGGGCAGAGTATGCTCTCAAGAGACAAGAAGCACAGGCACAAAACAGACGTTTAACGCTTGAAGATTTAGAAGTAAGTTTCATTGCATTTACACTTCAACTATCTGTAAAATTTCTCCCCTTCTTTTCCCTTCTCTGCTTCCTGCACTATGCAGTTTCGTTACCTGTTTGGTATTTGGTTGTGATGAGATGCTTATATAATTAAATATTTCTTTCTTGTGCTTTGAAGTTTGTGGTTTTATTACTTATCCAATTGCTTTGACAGGATTCTTGGGACAGGGGAATTCCACGTATTAACACGTTATTTCAGAAAGATCGTCACACTCTGGCATATGACAAAGGATGGAGAGTACGCACAGATTTCAAGCAATACCAAGTTCTAAAACAGAATCCTTTCTGGTGGACACACCAGAGGCATGATGGGAAACTGTGGAACTTGAACAATTACAGAACAGATGTTATCCAAGCTCTTGGTGGTGTTGAGGGAATTCTTGAGCATACCTTGTTTAAAGGAACATAGTAAGCATTTCTTGCTTCATATTATTATTATTATTATTATTTTTCATATTAGAAGCGTTATTCAGAAAAATTACCTTAGGCTTGTCTAAGATTTGTTGCAAATGTTAAGTTCCTAAAAACATGTTTGGCACAATGATGATTTTCATTAGACTGGCTGATGACTTTGGCTTATGGTCCATTGAACAATACCTGCCCTATGGAGTCTGTAAAACGTGCTAATTCTTTTCAATTTCTTTGGACTTCTGGGACTGCAATCTACAATATAAAAGGAACTCTATGATTGGTCAAATATCACTTCTTAGATGCTTATTTTTCTTGAAATTTCAGTTTCCCAACTTGGGAAGGTCTCTTTTGGGAGAAGGCATCTGGATTTGAAGAGTCGATGAAGTACAAGAAGCTCACAAATGCACAGAGATCTGGTTTGAACCAGATTCCTAATCGAAGATTTACTCTTTGGTGGTCACCTACAATAAATCGGGCAAATGTTTATGTGGGTTTCCAGGTGCAGTTAGACCTGACTGGCATCTTCATGCACGGGAAAATCCCAACCTTGAAGATCTCTTTGATTCAGATATTCCGAGCGCACTTGTGGCAGAAGATTCATGAGAGTGTTGTCATGGATTTATGTCAAGTCTTAGATCAGGAGCTAGATGCTCTGGAAATTGAAACTGTGCAGAAGGAGACAATCCATCCAAGGAAGAGTTACAAGATGAATAGCTCTTGTGCAGACATTCTTCTGTTTGCTGCTCATAGGTGGCCTATGTCGAAGCCTAGTCTTGTAGCTGAGTCAAAAGATGTGTTTGATCAGAAGGCCAGCAATAAATACTGGATAGATGTACAACTCAGGTGGGGTGACTATGACTCTCATGATATTGAGCGTTATACCCGGGCGAAATTTATGGATTACACGACAGATAACATGTCTATATATCCATCTCCAACAGGTATCCTTATCATCTGTTTTTTGATGCTCTACATGCATGCTTCCACTTTTGTTAAAAATGAATTTCTATTTGTTTCTCTGCAGGGGTGATGATTGGACTTGATCTGGCATACAATTTGCACTCTGCATTTGGTAACTGGTTTCCTGGATCAAAACCACTGCTGGCTCAGGCAATGAACAAGATAATGAAGGTATAGTTTTCCTGAAATGAAATAGGGCATGCTTTGACATTTCAATTTTGTAGGTTGAGGTAGGTTTCAAGCACCTCTGTTGATGCACTTCTATTATTGTTTTGTTTTAATGCAGTCCAACCCAGCTTTATATGTCTTGAGGGAGCGGATAAGGAAAGGTTTGCAGCTGTATTCCTCAGAGCCCACCGAACCATATTTGTCATCCCAGAATTATGGAGAAATTTTCAGCAATCAGATCATTTGGTTTGTTGATGACACTAATGTGTATCGTGTCACAATTCACAAGACATTTGAGGGAAACCTTACTACAAAGCCTATTAATGGTGCAATATTTATATTCAATCCAAGGACTGGCCAGCTATTTCTGAAGGTATTTTTTGTTTAAATGTTATCTTTGAGATTTGTTTATTAAATGGTTGATATTCTGATTTTTTGTTGTCTCATAATCTTTCAGGTCATCCACACTAGTGTATGGGCAGGGCAGAAGCGTCTTGGTCAACTTGCTAAGTGGAAAACTGCTGAAGAAGTTGCTGCTCTTGTGCGGTCTCTGCCAGTTGAAGAACAGCCAAAACAGATAATTGTGACTCGCAAAGGCATGCTTGATCCACTGGAGGTCCACTTGCTTGATTTCCCGAATATAGTTATTAAAGGAAGTGAGTTGCAATTGCCATTCCAGGCATGCTTGAAGATAGAGAAGTTCGGTGATTTGATTTTGAAAGCAACAGAACCTCAGATGGTTTTGTTCAACATTTATGATGATTGGCTTAAGAGTATCTCATCATACACTGCATTTTCTCGACTCATTCTGATCCTTCGTGCACTTCATGTGAATAATGAGAAGGCAAAGATGCTTCTCAATCCTGACAAAACCATTGTCACTGAGCCACACCACATCTGGCCTTCTCTCACTGATGATCAATGGATGAAGGTTGAGGTTGCTTTGAGAGACCTCATACTTTCTGATTATGCTAAGAAGAACAATGTGAACACATCAGCCCTGACACAATCTGAAATCCGTGATATTATTCTTGGAGCTGAGATCACTCCTCCTTCTCAACAAAGGCAACAGATAGCAGAGATTGAGAAGCAGGTATAATGTCTACCGACTTCATTTACGTTGTGTAGTGGAGTCCATCCTTATTAATATTTAACCAGTCTAACATTCTGTTAACTTTTCAGGCCAAAGAAGCAAATCAATTGACAGCAGTCACAACAAGGACCACAAATGTGCATGGTGATGAACTCATTGTCACCACCACAAGTCCCTATGAGCAGGCTGCGTTTGGTTCCAAAACAGATTGGCGTGTGAGAGCAATATCAGCTACAAATCTGTACCTTCGAGTCAATCACATATATGTCAATTCAGAGGATATTAAAGTATGTGCTTCTGCCTTCATGTTTTGGCTTTGTTGATTTCAATTCTTTCATATTGTGTTCACATTGGTTGCACATGATTTACAGGAAACTGGATATACCTATATCATGCCCAAGAATATTTTGAAGAAGTTCATCTGCATAGCAGATTTGCGAACTCAAATAGCTGGGTACTTGTATGGTATAAGTCCCCCAGATAATCCTCAGGTGAAGGAGATTCGCTGTATTGCCACGCCACCACAATGGGGAACTCATCAACAGGTTCATCTCCCTTCAGCTCTACCTGAGCATGATTTCCTCAATGATCTGGAGCCTCTGGGATGGATGCATACCCAACCAAATGAACTTCCTCAGTTGTCACCACAGGTTTGCCCATTTCATTGATTCCTGAACATCATGACCATTTCCTTCCCTTTTCTGTAATGATCTGTTGCTTGACTGAGATTTTTTCTTTGCAGGATCTAACTGCTCATGCCCGGATTTTAGAGAACAACAAGCAATGGGATGGAGAGAAGTGCATCATATTGACCTGCAGTTTTACTCCAGGTTCGTGCTCATTAACTGCTTATAAGCTTACTCCGAGCGGTTATGAGTGGGGACGTGTCAACAAGGACACAGGAAGCAATCCTCATGGTTACTTGCCAACACATTATGAGAAGGTCCAGATGCTATTAAGTGACCGCTTCCTTGGTTTCTACATGGTGAGTACAATTTTACAGCTATATCACTGTTACCATCTGGAAATTATAGTCATAATAGTTTTTAACTTGATGGTGATATAAGATATGCTGTTTACTGGTTTAGAGATTGGATAATTTGTTGATTTAATTATTCTTTTTGGAATTTAGGTTCCTGATAATGGTCCATGGAACTACAACTTCATGGGAGTGAAGCATACAGTTAGCATGAAATATGGAATCAAGCTGGGTGCACCCCGGGAGTACTATCATGAGGACCATAGACCAACCCATTACTTGGAGTTCAGCAACTTGGAGGAGGGTGAGACTGCTGAGGGTGACCGAGAGGATACATTCACTTGAAAGGATAAGAAGTGAATTTGATTTTCTGTATTTGTAGCTAAGCTAGTACTACACCTTGAGTTTCACTAATCTCAACTTTTAATCCAAGTAGTTTTTGAACTCTCGAGCTTGGAGAAAATTTAGTGTTGTACTAATATTTTAACACTAGGTATCCAGATCACTTCTGTAAATCAGCTGAATTATATGCTTAATGAGCTGTAAATATGTTTCCTAGAAATGGAAGTTTATACTCTGATGTTGGATTCTGAAATGTTGGTGATTCTGTGTGGTTGTGGCGGTGGTGCTTCTGATGGTGGTCCAAATTTTGATTGAATTTATAATTTGTTAGGTTGATGACGAAGACCTCCACTTGGTCCTCTTTTTGTGTATAAATCAAGAAAAAAAAAAGTATTGCAACAGCATGGATTGAACTTGTCACGCCAAAATGATATTGCAAGTATACACAATGATCAATATAATATAATACACAAAGTATCCATGAAAACTGAATCACTTCGTGGGGACAGACAGACACATAAATAACTGTCGGAAACAAAAACTACAGAAATAATAACAAAATGATTCATAAGCATAAGCATGAGCCTTGCAGCGCTCACAGGACATGTTTTCACAACAGTTAGTAGCCATCCTGACAATTTTACTAAATGGATTGCCAGCGCCACCCTGTATTCCGAGTAAAAGACCAGTACTTCAAACCAATTTCACATCTCCTAAACACCAAACAAATAGTTTTTAAACTGTTCTGAGGGTTTTATTGTCCAATTTCCTTCAGCTCTTGTCCCGAATCCTTCTCCTCTGAGATCAAATCTGAACTGTCTTCAGCGACAGATGCTTCGTCGTTATAATCCGTAGGCTGGGGGTTCTTGAACAATTCATCATTTTCTAGTTCAGCAAACTTATCCTTTGATTCTCCTTTCAAAAGTTCTACTACGTCAAGCATTGTGGGTCTCTTCTCAGGCCGACTGTGAGCGCACATGAGAGCTACAAGAACAACTCTTTTCAACTCTTGCTCCTCAAACTTCCCATTTAGTTTTGGATCTGCCAGCTCGCTGAACTTGTTCTCGCATGCCAATGGTAGAGCCCAATCAGTAATTGTGCGTTTCATTGTTGAACTCGTCTTCTCGAGGGGTTTCTTACCACTGGCTAGCTCTAGCAAGAGAATGCCAAAGCTATATACATCACAGCTCTCTGATGCCTTCCCTAGCATAGCATATTCAGGGGCAAGGTAGCCAAGGGTACCCTTAACTCTTGTGGTTACATGTGTTGCACCATCAGGTATTAGCTTTGCAAATCCAAAATCAGCAACCTGAGCCTGGAAATCTGAATCTAGCAGAACATTGCTGGCTTTTATGTCCCTGTGGATGATATGCGGGGTAGCATGGTGGTGGAGGTAGCTGGATTGGTTAAATTATGATGTTAGCATAATGAGGTTTAAGGACAAGATAGAAAAGGATTGGGGGTTTCCATACTTACACAATTCCCTCTGCTGAACCTACAGCAATATTCATACGTCTCTTCCAGTCTAGCAGACATTCTGCTGAGTGCTGACCATGAAGATGAGACAGCAGGCTCAAATTTGGCATGTAGTCATACACAATGAGTCGCTCTTGTCCTTCGGCACAATATCCACGCAGGCTCAGCAGATTCTTGTGTCGAACACGTGCTAGAATCTCAACCTCAACAGCAAATTCCATATCTGCTTTATTGCTCCAGACCTTCAACCTTTTAACTGCAATCTGCATTGAGGTCTCATTCAAATTTAGGATAGAGTATATAGGAAAGGCTATAAAATGGTGGATAAACGGTAAGGAGATTGTTGTCAACGTATTCTAACAATGCACATATTTGAATAAAGTGAAAGAGCATCATAAGAAAAACACAAAATTTCTCATTGCCATTTAGAATACAGAATAAGTGTGGCCTTCAGAGGGAGAATTTGGTGAGGACCTATAAGTCACCATTTTAGCAGAAAATGGCAGCTCTCAGGATTTGAACCTACACCCTCGTGTTCAAAAACTCAATATCTTTTCCATTGTACCAAGCATGGCACCTGGGCATTAAACACTACCAGAAAATATACCAACTGTGAGTAGATCAACGTTACCAAGTTTTTTGCCAACAATGAAACTATTGAAGTGCATAACTATGATTTTCTATATGTTGGCAATAACCTCAAACAGTCGCAAAAGAGTTCACTATTCTTATTCAAGCAGGACTCTGAAAGTAACTTCAATCTCCAAGGATTGGCATAGATTTTCAAACATGTTTAAGCAAATTATTGGAAGGAGAACAGGCACTTATTAATTAGAATCCAGAGATTACCTGATCTACAATGTTACTGAGCCTAGCCTGGAACAGCACAAGTAGGCTCCTGAAGGATACAAATATTGTATCCTCCGAATAAGTACAATAGTAGTAGTATTCTAAAAAATTCCAAAATTGTTTACAACCCAGGGTGGTAAATACTTTCCATACATCCACATTTAGGACCAATAAGGGCCCTTAGACTTATCACTTAATTTATCTACATCAGACTTGTCACTTTGTCCATGCAAAAGTTCAAACAATTGTTAGCATTCACTGCATTGTTGGTGATTTTGCTTGCACAAATTCTTGTCCTATATAAGCTTGAAAAACTAATAGAAACATCAATTGACATAAACCATTCAGGTTCTAAACTTTTGTCTGAAACTAAGGACCTGGAGCAAAAAGTATTGAGGTTCATGTACAAAACATTCTAAAAGTATATAATGACAACATTCCCCTTTCATTTGTCTCTCCCCTAAATGAACAGTTAAGATAATGCAACAAGAAAACATGCTCAATGCAATTGCAGATACGACTTAATTTGCATGATCAAATAATTATAAAAGTTTAAATAATCAACAAATTTTTTATTTAAGAAGGCATGAAAGCTGAAATATTAAACATTACTTGTGATCCATCCCAAAGCTGACCCCAGTAAACACTGCCAAATCCTCCTTCTCCCAGTTTGTTATCATAATTAAAGTTGTTTGTAGCTGCGTGAAGTTCCTTCAAGGAAAAGATCCTCCATGTTGGCTGTTTCTTTCCTCGATCTTTCCTGTACATTCAATTTTTTCACCCACATCAACCAATAATATGAGTATTATACACATATTGAAATGTTCATTCACTTAACTGCTTTCTTAGCACCTTATCATTCAAAATCACTGTTTACATATTCTCAAAAAAAAAAAAAAATCACTGTTTATACTCTACCTCGCCAATCCCATTTCTGCACTCAATGAAACAGGATCCTACCAAGTAACACTCAATAAAACACTACAATGCCTCGAAAGAAGCACCAAAAGTACTGCTGGCAAAAAGCTACACCAAACCCAAATTCAAAACCTATTCGAATTCTCATTGTGGCAACAAATTACCCCGAGTTCTATTATGCTAAACACAAAAAGATCAGTTCTTTTCTTCTCCCACCATTTAAAATCATCAAACAATGCTATTCCTAGCATCAAGAAAACAAATTATTCTCAAAATACAGACCTATAAAACATCTCCAATATCCAACATCAAACCAAAACCAAATTCAACACCCACAAAAATTCACAATTATTAACAGAACAAGCACAGCATCATCCATTAATTCAAAACCCATATGATCAATCAAAAACCATATCAATATATTTAGCTTAATTAAAAACAAACTTACCGATCCAAGCCCTTCCCACAACAGAACATAGAAGCAAAAGCCATATGAAGTTAACCTTGTTTCCACTTCAAATAAAAAAAAACCCAGAAAAACCCACTTCTCCTGTTTCTCTATTTCCCTATCAAATCAGTTTTTGTTTGTTGGGTAGTTGGGAACTTTGTTTTTTTTTTTTTTTTTGAGGTAATGGCAACAGTTAGCTAGCTCTGCAAATGGTTAGTGAGAGTGAAAAAGAACGGTTTGAGTGATAAAGCTGACATTTTTAAAGCTTGCTTGAGTTTTGGCGTACGTTTCGCTTTATGGGTAGCTTCTTAAATTCAGTTTCTTGGACAAAAGATTGAAAGTGGAAAAGAAAAGAAGAGAGAGGATTTGAGTGTGAGCTAAGACTTGTTCTTATTCTTCAAAGACATGATTTTTATTTCTTCTTTTATGTGTGTTGTGTGGGTGTATTCGAGTTGTTTGTAAATTGTATGTATAGCTGTTTTCAATTTTCAAATTCATACCTTTTATGGGTCCCATTTTATGACAAACTCACAAAACACCCCACCCCACTTTTCTTATATTATTATTATTTGGAGAGAATAATAATTTGTTTTTGTGCTTATGTTATGGGCTGCTGCTTATATTATTTATTTATTTTCAGTTCAACAGATTAAGTAAATTATATTATTATAATGGTCATGGTCCTCCTCTAATAGAGTGAGCATAAATTAAAAATTGATATTTTTGGTTGGATTCTATTTATAATTTTTTTTAAAATTGATTTTTTTTCAATGTTTGATTAATTATAAATTGAAACTTAATTGATCATTTCAGTGTATTTTTGGTTTTATTTTTAAGAATTAATAAATTATCCCAGATCAAAATATTAAACGGACCAAATACTCAGCCTATCCTCTAATAAGAAAATACTTTAGTAGCTACTATTTTTTTTAAATTATAAAACATAAAATTTTAAATTTTTTTGCATAAAAAAACTATATTTTTTTCTTTAAAAATGAAAAGAACTGTTCAACATTTTAATTTTAGTGTAATAATAAATGAGCAAAAGAAATTTAACTTATGATGGATGTTTTTTTTTTTTAGAGAACTTATGATGGATGTTTTTGAGAAACAAAAAGGATTAGGAATTTTATTGTGGGTGTTGTGTCATAGGTGATTACTAAATTTGGCTTTTTACTTTAATTTAAAGTATAATTTCATTCAGATTTTTAGTGTTTTATGTTTTTGTTGCATATGCAATTTAAAGTAGATGACAAAATTGTTTAAGTTTGTTGTTATTCACTAAGTGCATCTTTAGCAAAACATGGCAATATGATGCTATTTAACAACAATTCATATAACAAATTTGAAATTGAATGATTGTGCATAAATTTATAGATAAATTTAATTAGAAAGTAAAAATGAAATTTAATTATCAGTTACAATATTTAATATTATGTTTCATTTATATTTTTATTATTACTATATTAAATTTAACTGAATTTTAATTTTGAATTACTTGAGGTCAACAGTATGATTATTTATTTTTTTTATTTTTTGATACTTGATGTTTCATTTATTTGCAAATGGGTGTTCAAGTTCATATTGAATCATAATTGAAACTTTCAAAATTCCCTCTACATTTCAATCTTAAAAATTAATCCAAGGACAATAAACAAAGCTAGGATGCAATGATCTTCTAGTCTAAATCTGCTACAGGCAGATGTCAAAAGCTACTGCTCTAGTAGTGTGTATGTATGTATTGAACATAAAGTTCTTGTTTTTATTTTTTTTTCTTTATTTTTATATTCTTTTAGGATAATTATAAATGTCGCGAGTTGCGACGGCTATAGTGCCGTAGCAATTCGTAATATTTACTAAAAAAAATAAATGAAATACCCTTCGGACATCCATTCTTTTATTTTATTAATCATTTATATTTTTTTTTTTTGCAAATATGAACAGTTCGGTCACATGCTTCTTTATGTTGATGCAGTTCATTATTTGTCACTACCGCAACTACCATTAACTACTACTTCCTAACGATCAAAGAATATAGAAAACAGAAAATAAAAAAAATTGGGGGATTTTAAAGGTGAGTAGAAGGTCATCCTCTTTATTAATTAGAGATTGATGGAGCCTAACTATATTGATATTGATTTATGCTAAATTATTATTTCCAAATAAGAGAATAGGGAAATTCTCAAAATTAAAGAAAAAAATTATGCATGTTATTTAGAATTTAAGTGGTATTAGATTAATATTTAATGAGAATATTTTTAATTCGTATATTGAATAAATATAAAAAAATTTATATGCATTCATTCAACTTAAATTTTTTAAAATTATTTCAAAATTTTAATTAAGGATATCGAATTTAAGAACATAAATTAATAATTGAACTATAATGACTTGTATATATATATGCATTAAACATGCATAATTGCTCTTTTGTAATTGAAATGGAAGTTTGATTGATGCCATTAAATATTGATGTTGTAGTTGTTTGTCCTCCAATCTAAAGAGTAAAGACATCACCAAGTATCATTGTTTTTCTTTCTTTTGGCATATTGAAAAAAATAATAATAAAATTTAAACCGTTCATACACTTTTAAAATATCTCATTTTAACACTAAATTAAAGTATCAATATGTCAAAATTGTTAAATTTTAATATCAGGAGTTATTCTAATTTAAGTAATATTTTAAATTTGAACTGATATATATATATATACATTTTTATAAAGAGTCTTATCTCATGTCGGACATATTTTGAATATCGACACATTTTGAAAATTTGTCCGACACATTTCGGAATTTTTTTCGAGAATAAAAAAAATCGAGAGAGTTTAAAAAAAAGAAAAAAGAACAAACATGTTCCTTTTTAATACGCATATCTTCTATCTTATAACTTAAGATATTATAGACGATATTTTTTAATGAAGATGTCAATAATAACATTGAAAATGAAAATTTTAATTAAATAGAAAATTTTATAAATTAAATTGCTAATAAATATTATAAATGAAGTCTTGAACTTTATTATTTTTTTGTATGTATTTTAAAATTATTTTTAGTAATAAAAAAATATTATTAATCGTAAAAATATATTTTAGTAATATTTTTGAATTGAATGTAATTTATAATTTATATAAATTGAACTTCGTAAATTTTAATATTTATAAATTGACTCTTATATTTTTAATATTTATAAATTGACCCTTATATCCGTATCCTATATTGCTATTTCTCCGTATTTGTGGACCCATTTGTGTGTGTATATATATATATATATTACTCATCAGTGACTAGCTAGCCACATAAAAATAATGGGTGAATTAAACCCGCTCCAAAATGTCCTAAATTTAGTATTTTCCGTTGTTAAAAAAAAAAAATTCTTAAATTTAGTAATTTATAGTACGATAATATTCTAAATTCGTGAGAGAAAATATATTGTTTAACGATTTGACACCTTTTTCCATCCAATGTTAATAAAAAAAAAAAAAAAAAAAGAACCTGCAAATCTATAATCACACAGAAAACCATAGTGTTCCGAGTACTATAAATAATTGTACTAACTACCAGATAATTAAATTAATTAATTAATTATTGCATTGAAAATAACCTCGTTATTTATATTATTTATTTGATTAACCAAACTACCTTTATTGTATAATTAATAATCCAACCACCAATCTAAATATTTTTCATATGAATGATGAATCTGCAAGCCGCCTTATTATAAGCTAATGGACAAATTAAATGGAGTCCACAAAGAATTAAAACCTAAATTAAGAATTATATTTCGCCTTAGTATTAGAAATTTATTAAATTTTAACTAATTTACTTTGATCTAGACATGATCATAAAAAAATAAAATTTTTAAATATAAAAATTTCCTAACAACTAATTTAATATAATTGCATGTACTATAACTTGAATCCGAACATTATTTAAATGAAAACAATTTTTTACCGGTTCTACTCTCTTAACAATGAAACTTATTCTAATTTTTTTTGCTCCTTCATTTATTGAATTTGAAGGGAAAATGTAGTGTATAGTTTACAATAAAAATATTTTAAAATTAATTTGTATATTAACAATGATTATATTTCTTCCTGATGTCTAGCCTATCAAATTTGGATAAGATTTGAGAAATAAGTTGGAAGTGATTGAAATTGAAGTATCATTGAAATGTAGGGGTGGGGCTTTGAAATAATTGCAAAAAGATGGCTGTAAAACATTTACCTTCCTAGTTGAGTGACCTTTTTCATGGATTGCAATGAGGTAACTACAGTCATCATTTTATTTGTTAATCAAGTTAATTAATTATGATTATAAGTCAAAGCATGAAACATGGAGAGGGGAGTGTCCTCTTTAGTATGCTTTTGGAGAAATGTTGAACAAAATAAGGTCTTTTCTTTTAATGAGATTCAACAAGTTTCAAATTTGAATTCAAAGATCACTTTATCTCAATTCAAGTATAATTCAGAAAATGTTCTCCGTGAAATGTTGAATAGAATAAGATTTTTTTAGGAGATTCAACAACTTTTAAATTTGAATTCAGAAATTTAATCTTAATTCAAGTCTATTTCAGAAATGTTTGAATAATTAAATAGTAAATTTTTTATAACATTAAAAAGACTATAGATTTAATTATTGATCACATCAAAATGATAAATTCTTCTCACGAATGTAAAAAGTTTAATTCAGAGATTGTCTACTTAAAATTATTATTATTATTATTTTAATATTGTACCCTGTGATTAATACTTTTGTAAAAGTTACAATGTTAATATGTTTTGTTTTAATCACTTTATGGACGGAACACAAAAAATCATAATTTCAAATATTTTATGAGTCTTAATCTTTTAGTGGTGTGGAAATAATGGTGAGGTAAACTTTAAATCACCTCTCAAATTGGTGTAAATTAAAGACTGAAAATAATAGAACCAATAAAGAATTATTAGCCAAAATCCTAGCCTCCCTCTCTTTTTCTCTCTAACTTTTCCTTTTTATTTTTCTTACTTTTCATCTTTATTAGCAGATAGGGGTAATTTTTGGTCTTTTTTTGGCCTAAAACCATCCATCTATATATTTTTTTTATCAATTAAATTCTAAAATAAATGGGTATTCCACGTAGATATATGTTTGATATTATTTACTTTTGTGGTTTCACCGTCTTATTGTGGTGTTTTATTTTTACCGTCTTGTTAAGGTATTTTTTTGTGTATGGGCAATTCAGACAAACAAATCATATTCGATTCAATAGAGATATCAAATCTGATCATGTTCATCAGTATGTTGCAGCACTGGAGTTATAGGTATTTTAGTCATTATAGAATTTTAAAATGTGTAGTTTTTGAGCTGATTTATTATACTATTAACCTTAAAGAAGTAAATATTTCACAATTTCATCATTTAATGGTTTTTAGCGGATTTATATCAATATAAATTTATTGTTATTATCAACAAAAAAAAAATAATAATACAACCAACGGACCAAAACAAAAACAAACCACTTGAGGACAAGATAAAAGATGGCTCAGTAGTGGAAATATTTGGGTATTCTCTAAAACAGAGCACAAGAAGATAATTGCTTATATCATAGGTAGCTAGCTCTTCAACAAGGCTTGGCCTTTTGAGGCCAGGCCATTCTCTATGCATGTGATTGCTACTCTTAAATGGTATCATAAAAATTTCAACAAAACATTTAAAAATACAATAAAACTAAGAACTCTATACTCTAATCATGCAATGTTTGATGTAGACATTGAAAATATAGATTTGATTACAATTTTAAGGACAGATGTTGGCACTAGACACAAAGAGTATGCTTAATTTATATTCCCCAACTTGTTTAGGTACAATTGTCTCAATTTATGTTATAAACAAACAACGGTCCCATTCCTTTAGTTGATAGGTCTACCAAAAATGATTGATCTGTGAGTGAAGGGATTTTGTTACTAGCTGTAAGTGGGCTTGTTATAAGAAAGTGAAAAACTGCAAAATGTTTATGATTCCTTTGTGCTTAAGATATGGAAGACATCTAGATAATGTAATTGAATTTTTCTTTTAATTTTTTTTTGATTAGGAGCTGCACCCTTATGTTGTGACAAATTAAGGATAAATAAATTCTTATGATGTTGTAAGGGATTAATTTCAGGATCTCAGTGTCCGCCATTTGGTCCGTTAACAATAATGTAATTGAATTGGCATGTATGATCTATTAAATATAGTTGATAAATTGTTGTAGAACAAATCTAGAAGAGGCAGTGTATTTATGTTATATTAATACATTATTCTATACTTCACATGTGTTATATTCAATTAATCTGAGTGACTAAATATAAATAATCATAATTGTTCAAAATACTCATTATTTATTGGATAATATTAGATGTCAGTGATATTTTTTTTTTTGGGTCTGTTTAAAGCCCTAGGGGTTCCCGGGAGAGCGGGGGGAAGGGGTGTTAAACCCCGCTCTACTACCATGGACTGTCGGTATTAAACCCCACACGACAAGGATATTACATCATCCGTCGGTGTTAGACCCCACACGACAAGGGCTTTTTAACTTGGAACCACTTATCAAAGTGGGGGAAGAGGGGAGTCGAACCAGTGATATTGATATCTACAATAAGTCGCGGCTCTAATGTAATTATTTTTTTACCCCTCTATTTCATGGGTTACTAAAATAATTGAGAGATTAAAATGGAAAAATAAAAAAATTATCTTCTATTGAATCCACGATATATTATTTCTGTCGGTATTTCTATTCCTATCAGTAATATTGACATCTATCATTATCCTTATTTATTATTCAAATACAAAATAAAAAAAAAATACAAAATATTTGTAATGTTTTGAACCTATATAATGATTTAATGCAACACGCTCGGTACAATCAAATTCATCAAACTAATTTACAGAACAAATATATACATTACAGTTTCTAATTTATACTTCTTCCATTTTCAACTTACAACAAAAGCAAAACCAAAACAAGTATAGCTATGCTTCTCTGAAGCAACATAACAAGACTTGAACATTCAAGAACTACACCAGAAGATTTATTATAAACTATAACTGGCATGTCCCTGTCAATGGTAGATAGATGCTGCACCACTGTTTTTGATGAATCAGGTGTAGGCATAGGATTACATAAACCAATACCTGAATCAAAAGATGAATCCAAGCCATCTTCAAAGCCACTATTAGCATCATAACATAGTCCTGCATTTTTCTGTAATCTAAGCTTCCTTCTCATCTTCCACACCATCTCTCTGCCAAATGGAACTGGCCCTGATAATTGGTTACCATTTAGTTTCAATTCACTCAGGTTTTTTAAGTTCCTGAAATTGTCAGGAATTGAACCATTTAACCTGTTACCATCTAGATGAATGACCCTCAAATTTATCAACCGGCCTAAAGAATCAGGAATTGGGCCTTGTAAATTCATGTTGGAGAGAACCAAGATCATTAAGCTTTTCATGCCATCAAATTCATCACTAGCAAGTGCATCAGACATTGGATTAGCTTCAAGAATCAATGCTTGGAGAGAATTTAAACTTCTGATGGCTAAAGGCAGTGGCTTTGACAAGTGATTGTGGCTTAAATCCATCAGGATAAGCTCTTTCAGCCCACTAAATGAGTCAGGAATTGAACCGGTTAGATGATTATGGCTGACATCCATTTTTATCAAAGAATGGCATGAACCAAGGCTAGACGGGATTGAGCCCATTAAAAAATTTCTGCTCAAGTCCATAACATTCAAAACAGGGAGACTTAAACCGGGAATTGAGCCGGACAATTTGTTCCCACTCAAATCTAACGACCTCAGACCGGCTGACCAACCTAAAGAAACCGGAATTGAACCGTTGAGACTGTTCTTGTGAAGATCAAGAACCTTTAGACGAGTAAGGTTGCCCAGTTCACTAGGGATAGTACCCACATGCCCATTTTCCCTAAGCACTAAAGTTTGCAAAGTTTGGCCCAACTGCCCTAAAAATGAAGGGATGGGCTGTGGGTTATAGCTAAGACAACGGTAGAAAAATAGAGTCCTAATATGAGGAAGCTTAGTAATAGAATGTGAAATGTAGGACTTTGTTGGGTCACAAGTAGGAAAGGCAGTATCATCAGACAATGCACCAAAAGATAAAGAAACAACATGGTAAACACTGTCTTTGTCTAGCATACACTCTATACCATGCCACCGGCCACGGCAAACGTCCGGAATGTTGGTGGCCCAACCGTTGCCGGTAGCCTTCATTATGTCGTAGACAGCTTCTTGCTCGTGGGCCTCGGTCCGAGCTCCGCTTATGTTCATTGAAAACCCATGTGATAGCCCATCAACTAAGGCGGATTGGTTGCTTGAATCAGAAACAATGATAGTAAAAGGCTTAGTGAGTGGTAGTAGAAAAGAAATGAGAAATATAAGAAGCAAAAGAAGTGTTTGTGTAGCGTAAAATGTTGCCATTTTGAAAGAGTTAAGGTATTGAGGGTGTGAGAATTGTGGGGTTGAGGGATTAAATAGGGAGAAGAGTTAATGAGATGGGTCAGGCAAAAGGGGTAAGTTGGTGCATGGAATAATGGGAAGCTAATTATGGGTTCACGAGAATAGGGAGGAAGTGAAATAAATTGACTTGGGAATTTTTTTTGAGCATTAATGTCTTTCACGAGATTTTTCGTCACTCAATTTTGTCCAATTCTTCATTGTACTTTCCAATTGCAGGCAACGTCTAGCTTTAATTCAGTAGCTTCAAGCATAAGGGTTAACAAATTTTGGACATGAAATTTTTGACCAATTTGTCTTGTATATACATA
>CATIWO010780392.1:0-12432 GCA_949673435.1 Macaranga tanarius | reverse complement strand
CATCTTATTGAATTTTCTCTTTTATTTCAGCATTTTAAATTTTGTAGTTATAAAAAAGTTATATCTCTTATTAGAAAGATAATGAAAAGTTTAGTTTAAAATTATGACTCTAAAGTGTTAGCAAAGTATGTCTGCTGATGGCTTTTAGTGGAAATTGTAGAAGGTTCTTTCAGTGCTGCATTACATGTATTCCTGCTGGTTAATTCAATGAAATTTATAGGGAATGTAGTGAGGTTTTCTAAAGTTTGAGTTCACCATTCCATTTCTACAAAACTAATTTGAGTCCATGATTAGGGTGGAATGCCAGGTTCAGCAAGGTTAAGAGATTGTGAGATTCTCCAGAAAATCACAAGCAAACAAGCAGAGGAAAAGAGGTTATATGGAGCTATATGTGCTGCACCAGCTGTCACACTCCTTCCATGGGGCCTTATAAAAAAAAAGAAGGTATTCTTGTATTGTTTGTGATTAAATTGTGTTGAATTCATGTGAATGTAGTTTTGTTGTCTAATTGTATTGTAGCATGTGATGTAAGACGACATGTCACCCTGCATTCATGGACAAGCTTCCAACTTTCTGGGCTGTTAAGTCAAAGATTCAAGTTTCAGGAGAGCTTACAACAAGTCGTGGCCCTGGAACTTGCTTTGAGTTTGCTCTATCCCTAGCTGAGCAGCTATTTGGGGAGTCCATTGCTAAGGAGGTTGGAGAGTTGCTGGTATGGTCTATTGATATTCTATTAATTTAATATGATTTGTCAATCAATACAATTGTGGGATATTTACATTTCTATGTGTAGTATTTCGATGAAAAAATTAAGTGCAAGTTTTCTTTTGTAGTCTCAAAAAGAAGCATATGCATGAATATGACATAACATTAGTATTTTTTCCCTGAATTGCTCTTGCTATCTGGGTGTGAGATGTTATGTTCTTAACCTTAAAATGCTGTGTTCGTATTCACATCTTTAGAACTTTGGGGGATCTTTGTTGACATGAACAACATTGCAACTTCAGAACTACTATCGTATTAGCCACTAGTACTTTGACTTATCAGATGCTCAACCCCCATGTGATTTGAGTGAATGTAGAACATTATAAGCGTTGCTATAATTAAGGCATATAACCACATGCAACAATTTGTACTTCTTTCATGTGTGGGATGGTTCTTCGGACACTTGGCGGAGTTGAGAAATCATTTTTGATCTCTGTATATCATTTATTTAATTAGATGAAATAGAGTGCAGCATGAAGGTATCCTAGGTTACCCTCCACCTCTTCCTCTCATTGGTCTAAGATTTTTCCATAAAGTTTGTGATCTTGAGAGATCTCACTACTCTCAGAACTCTGTGGCCAAGGATTCAGAAAAGGTTAATCTCAGTTTACAGCATGCCAAGGATGGGAAAAATGAATTAGTGGTAGGCTAGGTATCAATAACTTGAATCCACTGTTTCTATTAATTTTTTTTAAAAAAAATCACCTGCCATCTTCCTATGTCTTTTTTCTGCATGTTTATGCTTCGCCATAAGCTTGAGCTAAGACCTTCTTCCTGAACCAGCTGATGCATGCTGCTGATGATATGAGTAGAAAAGACGAGTTCAACGAAGTTGAGTGGTCTCTTGACCACAAACCCTGTGTAAGTTCTTCTCTTATTATGTTTCTATCTACAACCAATTTAATTTGACAGTCCTTCACTAAAAGAACTCTTAGTAGTTGTTTTGGGGAACCATTATTGGAACTCTAGGATGCAAATATTCCCTGCATTTCTAACTAGCGCACATCCCCATTCCTCTCCCCAGGCCTTCTCTTCCCCTTTAGTAGCTAAGTGTTGAAATCTCTGATGTGCTTCCAAAGCCAGTGTAATAATTCGTGTTAAGTAGGTCTAAAAAAATGTGCTTTGCACATTTTAATTGCGATCCTCATACATAGCAGTTATTCTCTCAAATCTATTAAGTTCAGCTCATATGAGCATACCTCATTGTATCACTTTTCACTGTCTTTCTGTTATTGTTCCAATACTGCACAGATTCTCGTTCCTGTTGCAAATGGCTGTGAAGAGATTGAAATAGTAACTATTGTGGATATTTTACGACGTGCAAAGGTGGATGTTGTAGTTGCTTCAGTTGAAAAATCTATGCAAATTGTGGCATCCCTGGGCACAAAAATAATTGCTGACAAGCTAATTGGTGATGCTGCTGAATCCATATATGATCTAATTATTCTTCCAGTAAGACACACCAAACACCTCTATATATTTCAATTTCCTTGCGTTTATTTTTTGACAAATCCATCTACTTCTATATTATTTTTTTTTCTTTTTTTTGAAAAGTAAATATGAATAAAAAATTATTTTGAAACAATTCTAAGTTTGAGGATTATATTACTTGGGCATTGTCTTTCATCTTTTATCCCATGTCCTCAAGTTTGGTTTTGTTCTGAATGTTCAGGGAGAAGTTGCTGGGGGTAAGAGGCTGCAAAAATCAAGGATTCTTAAGAAGTTGCTCAAAGAACAAAATGAAGCAGGAAGAATATATGGAGCACTTTGCTCTTCCGTTGCAGTTCTACATAGTCAGGGTTTACTGAAGGTAATTTGAACTAGTCGAAATCTTCCTTGTGCAAATAGCTACATACTAAAGTTTCCACTTGGCCTGTTACAGGACAAGAAAGCCACTGCACATCCTTCTGTTCTAAGCCAGCTAACCAATGAAGTAGTGGATGGTGCAAAAGTAGTCATTGATGGTAAACTGATCACCAGCAAAGGACTTGCTACGGTGACAGATTTTGCAATGGCTATTGTGAGCAAAATTTTTGGTCATGCAAGGGCAAGAAGTGTAGCAGAAGGACTTGTTTTCGACTATCCCAGGACCATAGGTATGCCAGGTGAAGTTGGAAGTCAATAAAAGATTGTCTGAACAACAAAGGACATCCACACAACTCTAATCAGCCCGTGAAGGATATAATCTTCTCTTCGGAAAGGGATATTCGTGCAAGTCAGAGCTCACCTCAGATTTCACACCCAATTTTCCTATACTAAAACTAGAGAAAAATGGCATTATTCAATGGCATTCCAGTCTCTTCAGGACAGCAAGGTCTAATGCACTTCATGCCATGTATTGCTTGTGAGCAGAAGCAAACATATCTCCAAATGCCTAAAGAAATAGCAAAAACACTTTTCTTCTTGGTTGATGATTTAGGGTCAAACAAGATTAGCGGTAGAGGAAATTTAAGATGTTTATTAGTACACCTTCAATTTTTATTCAAATGTTAGGTGGTGATGGCAAAGCTCTAAGGCTTTGAGTCTTGTCTATGCTGTGGCTATCATGAAAGTTGAAACTTAGGTTCTTGACACATGAACATGAAGACTCCAATGTTTTCTACTTTCATTTTCTCTTTTTATTATATTGATGCCTTGATAGTTGTGATGAATATTGATCACTTTTCACCTTCTGTCTGGTGCATTTTTTAATCAGTAAGTTTTGGTTTTGCAGTTAAGGGTAACTAATAATAGTAGCAACAGTTGGTGATTGCACTTGCAAGGAACTAAAAATATGCAAGAACACAGGACAATAATATCCAGTCCAGTGCACCACATGGCCTGTAAAAAGTAAACAGATATAGAAAAAAAAAAGGTTATGAATTCTATGAGTGATTGAATAATTTTAGGGGGTCACAAGTTCCCATACTGATTACAAGATGTGAAATTTCTGAAACATAGTTTGAGTGGTCTATAGTGGTGATGGAATCTGTCAGATGATCATGAATTCACATATTCCTCCTTTGTAACCAACTTATAAAAGTACCCAAAAAAAAAAAAAGACTGAGTTTGCTGCCTTCAGAATATGGGTACTATTTGCCCATATTCTATTGTTTGGGTTCATGATCAGCTTTCTGCATTAAAAGACTATTTTCTTAAAATAAAAATTAACATATAAGCTCACCAATTCACATTAAAGAGTGTTAAAAAAATTTCATGTTCTTATTAAAATTTTTATCAAAGGCTATTGATATCCAAATTTATTAAATTTTAATAAATTAATTTGATGTGATTAAATTTTAACTAATTCAATACAATCTAAATAAAATTAATTTTTCAAATAAGCTATTGGGGAGTGGCTCAGTGACAACATGCTTCTTGGAGCATGTTGAGAGGGCAATTTGAGTCTCCTCTCCTTTACTTTAAGTGGTTCTACTTAAAAACTCTTTCCCTGTGAGGTTAACACCGGATATCCAAATAGTAGGGTGGGATTTGATCCTCCTTTCCTCGCTCTCCCATGAGCCCTCAGGACTTTAAATGACAAAAAAAAATAATATGACGTTTTCTTTTTTAACAAAAACCAAATAATACATCTGAAGCAACAATTGGTGATGGTCAACAATTGGTGATGACTGATGGTACACCACCATTACTCTATGTTGTAGTTTTGTTTTTAAAAAGATGTGGAGGAATCATGCGTGATACGCGGTGCATGGAACCCCACTATCAATAGCAGAATGTTAGTGATTGCTTGCTTATCTTGAGTGATATTTTTTTTCCTTCATCTTCTTCATCTTGATTGAATATTCTTATGTACATGTGCAAACACATTACACATTCATGCCTTCCTCTATCATTTTCCCCCATTTCTTTTTTTATTAGATAAGATATGGTGGTGACTTTTTTTAAGCCATTTTTTAGGCAGTGATGACTGATGATATCCATTTTAAGCATAACAAGGTGATGAATATTGTTAAATATATCCATCTATTCTTCACTAAATTGATACAAATTTAATTTCTAAGAATCAATTTAAGTAATTAATAATATTTTTTTTCTTTTCTCAATAACTTGAATCAAACATGATATTTCTGAAATCCGGTAATCATATAAATATCACATTTTTCTTAATTCGAATTAGATGAACCTTATAAAAAAGATAAAACTTTTTTTAATACCTATTCAAAATTTTACTTTAAAAAAATTAAAATTTTTCCACACTTAAACCAATAGTTATTAGTACATAATTTAAACTATTAAGATGAATTTGATGGTTATGACTATGAGAACACAATCATACAAAAGCATCTGATATCCAACTCCACTTACAATACATCCCAACTACACCACACAACACCAAATCCCTAGCAATAAAAAAATCACTACCAAAAATCCAAAATGTCGGAAAGGAAAATCCAAGGGCTAAGATCAAACCCACATTGCAAAATCTAATTGGGTACACATCAAATCAATCTTTTTACTCTTTTCTTATTGGCCCACGTTGCAAAATCTCCATGGCTCAAATGATTAAAAACAAAACAATAAAAAAAAAGCAAGACATGTTCCTGTCCTTATATGGCGACTCGTGTCCTAAGGTAGCAGACACTTGTCGCCTCCACCATCCAAGTATTTGAGAAACGACACTCCACGCTCTTTCAGCTCTATTTGCCACAACCCAAATTTTTTTTTTTAATTAGAGAAAATAAAAGGTGAGAAAAAAATAAACATCCCAACTTTTATTTTTTTTCTATTGGTCTTTCTCAGTGTGTTTTTGTTTTCTTTCTTATTTTCCTTTTTTCTCTTTTTTTAATTTGTCTTTTTTTACACTAATTATTTATTTTTTTAAGAAAAATTTTCCTTTCTTTGAGCTGTTGAGATTTTTCATTTTTTGAGCTTAATTTTCACTCATTGATCTGATCAATAATGAGTTCATAGTTACTGAATTATACATACTATGTGCTTGAACTTGATGTGTTTAGAGGTTTTTTGGTTGTGAAAGTTGAAACCCAGTGCACAGAAATGAGTATAGAGTTTGATTGATCTTTTTGGGGTGTAGAGATGGTGGTGCTTGTGATTTGTAAAGATGGGTTGGTGTTGGATTCAATATTTTGGCGTAAAGTTTGGATTTTTATTTGAGTTGGGGTTGTGAGTTTGTTATAAAGATGGAATTTTTTTTTGGCCCTTAAAAAAGGTTCATTTCATTTTTTTCTGGATCTGGGTAGTGAGGATAGCATCAGTAAAGTACCTGAGATTTAATTTGACCTGTGTATCAATTGTATGGCTATGTAGGACTGAGTGTCTTTATTCTTGTAATTTGGAACTTATCTTTATTGGGAATTTGGAACTTCATCTTATTGTACCTCCCATCAATTTTAGTTTGATGGGAAAGGGTTCTTATCTTTTAGCTCTGATTTTTTTCCCTTTTCACTCTTTAAATGAATTGCAGGTTTGTTTTCACATCTTGTACTGTTGTCTTCAACTAAATAATACCCATGTTTTTAACTCTTTGAAACTATATGGCTCATAACCTCAGAACCTTTTTATTTTTGTTGAACAAGTTCTTGAATGCGTAATGACTCTGTGAAAGCATTTTTTTATGCTTTCAACTCTTTCAAACTATAGGGTTTTCTTGGTTTTAACTCTTTGAAGCTTTCATCTTATCTCATTGTTTAGTTCTTTTTCCGTAAATGGATGCCATGTGAGACTTTTAACCTTTTATTTTAGCTGTTTTAAGATATCACCTAGCATGTTTTCTTCTATTCTTGGAAGTGGTGCGTCATTTGAGGCTTTTTCATTGTTTTATGGTTTTTTTTTTCCTGCTCCTTCATACTGCTCAAGAGTCTGTTTCTGTTTATGTACTATATAACTTTAAGTTATCTTCTAGTGTAGTTTTATGTTTGTGGTTTATTGGAATTTAGTTATTGAGACATATTTGTATGAATGGATTAAAAATATAAGCTTGCTAATTTTTACTCTCTTTTATTTGGTGAAATATTGGGATAGCAATTTGAAGAAACAAAGCTAGAGGGAGTGGGATTCAACTCTGATCTACTTAAATCAGATAAAAGATCAAAGCCTGCTCCATTGAGTCATCTGTTGCTACTGCCTCAAGATTATCAAGAATGGGGTCCCATTTCAACTTCAAGAACTTTGGTAGTGCCCCTCCTGGGGAAGGCAATGGTGAAACGACACCAGGGAATTCGTCTTTGGCCCGTCAGGGTTCAATATACTCACTGACCTTTGAGGAGTTTCAAAACACCTTGGGAGGAGGACTTGGGAAGGATTTAGGATCAATGAATATGGATGAGCTATTGAAAAACATATGGACTGCTGAAGAGACTCAGGCAATGACTAATTCAGTTGTTGCTGGAGATGGAAGTGCTCCTGGTGGGAATTTGCAGAGACAAGGATCTTTAACTTTGCCTAGAACTCTTAGTCAGAAGACTGTTGATGAGGTTTGGAAAGAATTTATCATAGAGAACAGTGGTATTGTTAAAGATGGTAGCAATATGGGATCAAACTTGCCTCAGAGGCAACAAACATTGGGTGAGATGACTTTGGAGGAGTTCTTGGCCAGGGCAGGGGTAGTTAGAGAGGACACTCAGCTAATTGGAAGGCCAAATAATGATGGGTTCTTTGATGAACTGTCACGACTAAATAATACTAATAACAACAACAGTGGTTTAGCTCTCAGTTTTGAGCAGCCAAATCGAACTGATGGGCTGGGGACACGATCGGAGAAAAAAAATAACTTAGTTGGTGCCCATCCTTCTAATTTAGCCCCGAACGTAGGCGGAATCAGATCCTCTCAGCTGCTACCTCAGCAGCGCCAGCTGAACCAGAACCAACCCCAGCAGCAGCCACCGCTCTTCCCTAAGCCTGCAAATGTGACATTTGCATCTCCTATGCATTTAGTAAACAATGCTCAGGTTGCTAGCCCAGGAGCGAGGGGTTCAGTTTTTGGGATTGCAGACCCATCTATAAACAATAATTTAGTTCATGGAGGAGGAATGAGCATTGTTGGTTTAGGAACTGGGGCTGTCACAGTTGCAACAGGAGCTCCTGCAAGCCAGATATCGCCAGATATCATGGCAAAAAGTGGTTCAGATACACCTTCGCTTTCACCAGTTCCTAACATGTATGGCCGTGGAAGAAAAGCCAGTGCTGGTTTGGAGAAGGTAATTGAGAGAAGACACCGGAGAATGATTAAAAATAGAGAATCAGCAGCAAGGTCACGAGCTCGCAAGCAGGTGAGTGTTGTGATTGAGACATTAGAAATATACACTTGTTGAGTGTTACCTGTATTGGTGTCGCCATTGTTCTTGACGATTTGCCCTGGATTTTGGTATTTAAGAGCAAATCATGCGGCTATTTGTTTTGTTTTTTAATTAAAAAAATACAGAATGACTCGGTATGAAATCAGCTTCTAATGAATTTGTAGTGTCTCTACAAGTGACGGCTGTAGTATCATTTTCTGATGTAGAAGGAATAATCTGACATAATATAACCAGATGCTAATCTTGCCCAAGTTATTAGGCAAGCATAAATGAATATTATGAGCATAATGTGATTTTGAAGTTTGCAATTTAATACTGTAATCAATTAAAGGATCTTTAGCACACGCGTGTTGTAACATGTCGTTTAGAGTCACAGGAAAACCTATCATGCAGGTCTATTTTGCTTCACGTGTAAATTTGGTGAATGCATTTCTTTCATTTCAGGCTGCTGACAAAGTTGCAATACTGTTTGACTGGAATTTAATGATGTTTTGATAGTTTAATTAGTTTGCAGCTTTTGAAAGATGTTTACTTTAAGCTTCCATTATTTTGATGTATGTGATGTGTATGATACATGCACATTTCGAATAAGGATGAACACAGCTAGATCTGTGATTGGATTTAAAAAGCACAGGATTAAATACTAAGAGTGGTTCTGAAAAAGGAAAAGCTCAAATTTTAATTGCAGTAGCCTTGAGGAATTTTAAAATTTTTTGCTGCTATTGTATTGGAGAAACAGTTTCTTTGATTAGATGTAGTCATCAGCAATTTCTAGTCTTGTTGAGGAAAAAACTAATTGATGTTTCTTAACTAAAAATCCTGCTTGATTTTTCATATTAATTTTTCTCCCGGTTCTTGACAGGCCTATACAATGGAGCTAGAAGCAGAAGTTGCAAAACTTAAAGAAACGAATCAAGAATTGCAGAAGAAACAAGTAAGTTCTTTTGTTAATTAGAATCCCTAGGAAAATTTGGACTGTATAAACCTCCCTTGACCATATTTTTGTTGCCGCAGGCAGAAATTATGGAAGTGCAGAAAAATGAGGTATGAGGTTTTTCACTGGTATCATTGCCTTAGATTTTCAATGTTCAATATTAAAACTTAGTAAATTATCAGATCCTAAGTCATGATTCAGGAAAAGAAAGCATATCTATTAGTTGTCATGACGACAAGACTCTTTATCTATATTTAGAAATGTCAAATGGAGAGTGAGCCTTGTCACTACTTTAAGGTTGTTCCCTTGTGACTAGAAGATCATGTGTTTAAGTCAGTGAAACAACATCTTGCACAAGAGGAGGAGAGGGCTGCTTATGATATAAGTACCTCTCCCATACCCCTGCAAAACAGAGAAACTTGTGCATTAGGGATGCCTTTTGTTGTGGTTCTTAAGAGAATTTATGCCAGTGTGATATTCATTTTGCATCTGCACTTGTTTTGATCACCGTCTCCGAATTGTCAAAATTGATAATTGAATATTATTACCTCAGTTTTATGTCTGTATTGAAGATGAAAAGTTTGGATGAATATCAGTTTCTCTAGGGTGGTAATCATCTGAAATAACTTCAAGAAGATTGGTTTTGTTTGATCATGAATGTGATATTGATTCTTTTTTCTGTTTTTTTTTTTTTTTTCCTTCAGCCCCATTTTTCATCCTTAGTATTGCCACCAATATTTTAGTTCACAATTGATTACAGCTTGATAACCTTCTGACATAATTACATTTTTTTATTAAACATAAGATAACCATGTGTAGCATGTCTCTTTCTCTCTTTTCTTTACATGTAATAAACCTGGAGTTTGAAACATAGCCATTCAAATGCTTTAGCTGTGTCTGTGATGAAGGCCAATAAAATGAGAAAAGAGACCGCAAACTTCAAATTTGATTGCTTTGCATTACAGACTCTCAATATTCTGAACTTCTAGTCAAGTTTTACATGTTGATGATTATCATCTGGTTTGGCAGTTTCTGGAGACAGTGAAATGGCAGTGGGGATCGAAGAGGCCATGCTTGCGGAGGACACTGACGGGCCCTTGGTAGAGTTGACATACTACTAATGGTGGATGGTACCAGGGGTAGTATTTGCAATCTTGGCCATTCATGATTCATGTTGTGTAGGGACTAGAAGTTGCAGCTTCAGCTTGCATCTTCTCATACTTTGAAGGGTAGGTAGCATGTATAGGAGCAGTGCATTGAGTTGTAAATTATGAGTTGATTAGTTTTATACAGTAGACTAAACCTTTCTTCTTCATAGCTTGCTCTCTACATGCTCTTCATTTATTGGTAGAAAATGGGCATGCAATACAGTCAAGCAAGAACTATGCTCTAGGGTGTTAGCACTGTCAGTCTATTAACTGAGTTAGTGTCTAGCCATTGTTATAAAGCAAGTCTAATTCCATGAACAATTGGTATTTGCATTCTATGAAGCTAACTTGTGTAGGTGATTAGACGTCTAAACATGTTGAAAACAAGACTTGAAAATACTTTTCAACATTGACAGAAAACTATTTAGAAACTTTAACTAACTGAAAAGTACTTATAAGTCTTACTTTAGAGTGATTAAATACCTAAATAATTAACATTAAAGTAGAGGGGACAGACTGATAAAAACTTCTATTGTATGCTTTTTAAGCCTTCTTTTTTTTTCCCTTCAACTTTACAAGTTTTTGATGGATGGATTGCTGTTTATATAGGAAACTTTGCCATGAAAATGAGCAACTCTTTTTCCTTTAATTCCTATTTTCTGCTGAAAATATGCCCTAAGGGGATAGAAATTTTGGATAATTGGCACATTTTTTGCGGTTAATTATAAAGGAAAATTCATAAACTTTATTATTATTTTTAATTTTATCATATGGTATGTTAAGACAAAAATTAGCTAAATTAATATGTAGAGTAGTTCACATCACCTTTCAAAAAAAATAAAAAATAAATACAAAGATACATTAAAAGATTTATATCATTCTAAAAAAAATTAACATAGAAAATAATTTTAAGAAAATCCTTTCATTAAAAATACTTGTCATGGAATATTTTTTAGATGAAATATTTTTGATATTTTATATTATTTGAGTACTACAAATATTTTTCTTGCTAAAAACATGCATACACGTTAATTTTTTTCGTAAAAAAATATTATGTTAATATGAAAGATATTTCATTTAAGAAATACTTCAGTAAAAATCACAAAAAAAAAAATCATAAAATATATATTATTAGGAAAATATCACAAAAAATTTAGTAGAATGTAATTTTCTATATATAATTTTTTGAAAAGGTAAACTGAACTATAAGTTAAAAAATTTGAATTCAATTTAGTGAATTTAAAAATTAATAACAAAATAATCTTCAATTGTATCATGAACATGGGCACAAATTCTCCACCATTTTCTTACTTGCTTACTTTCTTAACCTATTTGTTTAGAAATGGTGAATTTGGGTCTGGCTGGCTACCTCTCCAATCCTACATTTTTTAAGCATTTCTAGTAAATCTATACAAAATAACGTATCTAGATAAATAGTGTGTATATTATTTTACTTTTGAACATTTAGAACAGAATGATTCTTGGCTAATCTGATTATTAGGTTTAACAACCAAAATTTATGAGGGTTATTAGCACTAATCAAATCCAATTAAAAACTGAAAACTGATTCGATTAAATTTATTTTGTTTTCAGAACCAAAAATTCCATGTAAACTATGTAAACCAAAATTTTTTGAGGTGTACATTCAAATATCCTATAAAAACACACATAATTGATGAAACATACCGCCATTGGGGGTTGGTCCAATGGTAAGCAAGCAAGAAAGCTTGGTTGAGGGGAGGTTCAAACCCCCTCCTCTTCACTTTCACAAAAAAGTGGTCCAACTAATATCCTTTCCGTGTGGGGTCTTAACACCGGATAGCCCTTTCCGTATGGGGCTTAACACCAGATATCCATGATAGTAGAGCAGGGTTTACTACCCCCTTCCCCCGCTCTCACATGATGTAATCATGACAAAATGTAATAATGTTGTTTTGATTAAAAGCAAAATTGTACAACCGTAGTATTATTAGATTAAAGTAACTCAAATTTCAATAATTAAATTTGTTTGCTCAACCAACCGCAATAATATAATTTAATTTCTTCACCAACCCTATTATTAGCCATGCAGTTAATTAATTTTTAATTATCTTATTCAACTTGAACTCATATACTAAAACTCGTTTTTCAGTAATAGTTTACGCGGAACAAAACAGCTCCTACCAGTTGATACCACCGAGCGGTTGGTGATAAATTACCTTGTTTTTGTTACTAATAGTAAGTAACATATATACATAAACACAGGCACTAAAGATTAGATTCAACCTCTGTACAACGGCGACCGTTCCTGCACCATCAGTGCTCTTGAAATCGACTGCCGGAAAGCTTT
>CATIWO010780349.1:0-14110 GCA_949673435.1 Macaranga tanarius | reverse complement strand
GAAGAAGAAGAAGAAGAGAAAAGATGTCAAAGTCAGATGCAGTAGCCAATGGTGTTGCGGGAGCAGGTGGTGGTATTATTGCTCAGATAATCACTTATCCTCTTCAAACGGTATTTATTTATTTTTGGTTTCAAATCTTCTTTGTGCGCTTGTTTGTCTAAAATGTTGAATTGAATTGACGGTTATGGCAGGTAAATACACGCCAGCAAACGGAGAGATTGGCCAAGAAGAAGGAGAAGAATCGAACTGCATCTGGCAGCACGCTTCTGCAAATACTTGAGGTGCCATCACCATCACCATCACCAGACCAACCAATTCTACTACCAGATTTTTCTGATTTTGTGTTTGCATTTTTATCAGGTCATCAGGACTGAAGGTTGGGGTGGACTTTATAGCGGCCTTAAGCCTTCTCTGCTTGGAACCGCTGCTTCTATGGTATCTCCCCTCCCTTTCTTATCCATTCCTTTTTTACATTGTATTAATTAATTAATTTTATTATGTTTCTCAAATACACCTATTTCACTCTTTCATCCACAAGATAACAAGCAAATTTGCCTGCCTATTTCCATAACCAACTTTAATTGATTTGACCTCTTTTACCGATCTCTTGCCTCTAAATTTTTCTCACTCTCATTTCATTTCTCCCTCCTACATCCATAACAAGTGTTTTTTTTATAAACAATTTGCATGGCCTTTTTTTTGTTTGTCTTTTGTTGATTTTGATCAGTTGTTGTCCATGACCCTGTCGTCTTCTTTTGCATGCTGCCAGGGCATTTATTACTACTTTTATCAAGTTTTCAAGAACAAAGCTGAGGCCATTGCAGCTGCTCGTAAAGCTCAAGGGCGTGGAGATGGTACGGCTGGCATGTTTTCTTGGCTTGTTGTCGCTGCAATAGCTGGGTGAGTGCTCATTGAATTTTGTGACACTCGCATGTATTGAGGAGTAAACAGGATCTACGCTATTATCTCGCTTACATCGACACCTGTCTAGCAAATGCATTTCCTCTGGTAATAACTTGTAAAATTGGCGGTGTCTATTTAATGTTCTTATCACAATTTTCTCATCTTGTAGATCCTTGAACGTATTGCTGACAAACCCAATATGGGTTCTCGTGACTCGTATGCAGGTCTCTGGATATTTTATCCATGAATTCCATTATTTAATATGACTTTTTTTTTTTTTCTTTATTTTATCGCTCTCGACATGTACTTGTCCATTCAGTGCATAATAGGGATCCTTTGTGCTATTAGGCTCCATGACAGAATCAGATATCTCCAATAACACTCTTAGACACTGTCACGTGAAAACATGGAAGAAGGAAATTAAACTAGTAATAAATGGGATCACTGTTACCCAATTCGGACTGTTTACTTCTATTCTAGTGGGGCAGGGCTAGCTGATATTCATTTCTGGTTTTATGTGGCTGATAGTATGTAATTGAGATTCAATTTGTCTCTGAGATCTCTGTACAGCTAGATACTGTTTGAATATAGCCTTTTTAGAGCAATAGTGTGGTGGTATACCTCTAGCAGAATTTGAATTTATTTACAAAACATACAATGAGACAACCATGTACTAGAATCAGTTCAAAGTTTTTGCATGGTTTATCAACTGCTGTTGGTTTTCCCTGATGCAACCTTTCAACTTTAAATTCATCTTCTATAGTAAGTCCAGGGAAAGTTGTTTATGATGTTCTGTATTTGACTGCAGACATATACTCAAGCAGAAAGAAAGATAATGGAGGGAAAGAAAGAAGCTCTATTTCGGGAAGCTTCTGAAAGTGGCTCAACTGGTTCAGCTTTACAGGAGAAATTGGCTGAACTTGATTCAATAAAACCTCGTCCTTATGGAACATTACATGCGGTTGGTAACCATTTATATATTTTTCTCTGTGAACCTTAATGGGGCTTTGTTGTTATTGTCTACCTACAAAAAGCTCCATTATAAACACCTTCGTGGGAAAAATCAATCTATTGATTACAACATATATTTTATACATTATCACATCAAATGTGCAGTTCCTCTTTTAATATTTTGGTTTTTTCTGCACTAATTTTAGCTTCTTGTGTATATTATGTTACTGCTAGGCATTTGAAGTTTATAATGAAGCTGGAATTACTGGATTTTGGAAAGGAATTGTCCCTACCCTTGTTATGGTTAGTCGTATTTTGATGATATTACGTATGAAGTCCACTGAGTTCTGTTATGATAAAAAAATTATTGTGCATGCAGGTCTGCAATCCATCCATCCAGTTTATGATTTATGAGACATCCTTAAAACATTTAATGGCAAAACGCTCTGTAAGCAAGCAGGGGCATAAAAATGTTACTGCTCTAGAGGTACCAAACTACCTTCAGTCTGATCACTTGATTGGAAAAATGATTAGAATCATATTTTACAGTCTTTGTTGGTCTTTTGCAAAATATTTGGCCTGGTCATGTGGAAAAGGTCTTCTTATTGGGAGCCTTGGCAAAACTAGGAGCAACTGTCTCAACCTACCCCCTATTGGTTGTCAAGGTAATTTCGTTGCATTTAGTTAGTTAGTTAGTTTTTTTTTTTTTTTTTTTTTTAAACTAAGATAGCTAAACAAATGTAATAGTCAACCCGATAAAAGTAACTTGTTACGGCCCTATGTTTGGGATGGGCTTATGGGTCCATGATTCACCACAGGATCAAAGGAAGGTGAAGGATGTTTGTTGGAATTCCTGCCCTTCTGACCTATGTTGAACTTTAGTTAAGGTCCTTAAGGACTTGCTAAAGAGAACCCTAAGATCTCTGAACTTTAGGAGTTCACAACCTTAAGTAAAATTTCTGCTTGTCTTATTCCATATGAAAGTAACTTTTACACTATGCATGGATTGAGGGAAAAGTAAAAGAGGGGAAAGGGAATAGAAGGGGAATTAATTTTAAAAGACCTTCCTTTCCCTCTCCTTCCCTCTTTGGATACCATGCATGGTGTTAAATACTTATAAATGAGGATAGGTTTGTCCCTAGCTGTGAACCTTACTTGCCATACTTAGAAATACTATTAAAGAATGAGAAAGATTCTAAAAATAGGCTAAAATAACTAAATAAGAAGCAAAAAAAAAAAGCAATGGACAGTGTAGGAAATTGTTTTTTCTTCCCGTGAGTGAATCTCTTGCAAACCCAAGACTGGTTTTGGGGATTTAGGGGCTGTATTAGCAGCTGTCTTATAACTCTAACAATGTTGGATGTTCTACCTCTCATCATTCTCGCCACATAACATGTTGTTAGGATTTGCACTGGCATATTCTTCTGCAATAACTCAAAGGTTTACAGGCTTGTGCTTAGATAGATGCTCTTCATTGTTTGCAGGCAATTGTATTTGGCTTTCTTGCTTTTCTTGCAATTATCTGTATATAAGTAACTGATTTAGCAGAGTTTGCTCCTGCAATCTCTCATGCTGATTTATGGTATACTTTTCTTTAAATCCATCTTTTGTTACTTTATTTGCAGTCAAGACTTCAAGCAAAACAGGAGATTGGTGGAAATGCTTCATCGAGATACTCAGGTTGGCTTTGAGATAGATGCTGGCATAACATAGTTTGTCCACGTCAACTAAGAAAACATCCATCTCAATGATTGCATCAAGAGTACTCTATTTTATGGCCTCACTTTAGCAAAACCTTTCATTATTTTTTTTACGCATTTGAATGCTATGTGGAAAGGAGTAGCCCTAGCACTCCTCTTCCACATGAGGCCATGACCTCTTACCCAAAAAGATTTGAACTTGAAACCTCATTGTTGGAAATCTTAGATAATTGTTATCGATCCAAATTTTAACATAACTAGCCCTGAGCTTTACCTTGTCCTGCAATTATAGCCAAAGCTGCATCCACATGACAGAATAGTATTTGTATCTTTTACTCAACTCTTATTCTTATGTTTCTGTTTGGCCTTAGATGGTGACTAACAAGATAAGAGTTAATGATTTGAAAGTTCAATTTGTGATATATGACTAACATGACACTTATGAGTTGAAACTCCAATCAGTGATATGTTTTGACTAGCAACCAATCATATTTTTAGATGGTTGTGAAATATAATAGTTTTTCTGATTCAATGTAACTTTAAGTTTTGGATTGCCCATGATTGCCTTTTTTTTTTTTTTGGCTACCATAGTCTATAATTGCATAACTAATAAAAGTTTATGACTTAATCTGTTGAAATCTGCAAATAGGACAGTTGCTACTATCAAGTCTTTGTTTCTTCTTCAGCCTGCATCTATGTGTCTTTTAGATTGTCATTTGACATTGTTGAACTCTGAGAGGTGTGCAATGTCTCACTTCTTTCTTTGTTATGATAAAGAAAATAACTTCTCTAATGGCACAAATACAGGTACTCTTGATGCAATATTTAAAATGATCCGATATGAAGGTTTGCACAGTTTTTACAAGGGGATGGGCACAAAGATTGTACAAAGCGTTTTTGCAGCCTCAGTACTTTTCATGGTTAAGGAAGAGATAGTTAAGGGTTACACAGTGCTGGCAGATAAGAGCAAGAAAGTTCTATTAAATATGAGTAAATGATTCCTTATATGGGATAACTATACTGTTGTGGCGTTCCTATTTGCTAATAACTACTTATAGTTACAGAAAAGGCAACTAAAAAAACTCTCATGGATATGTCATCTCATGATTGACCATTCTACAGATAAGATTTGCCTTCTGAGCAGGCTTAAATGCTGCAAATCATTTTGGGAGAATATTGCCTTATAGGCGTTCAAGATATCAGGGCTAATCCCACTTTTCAGACATGCAAGATGTTTTCTTTATCAGAATCAGTCTTGATTGTTTTCATCAGCTATGCACACTTTGCGTAATAAACTTTCCACTGCTGGTAAAGTTTGCACCATTTCTGATGAATTTTAGGAAGCATCATCACCAAGAACTTGGGGGAAAAGAATACATGAAATTCTATTGTCTGCTTGGGTTTCTGAAATTAAGGAAAGAGAAAAAGTGCATTCCTTGTATCTTCTCTTTTTATATGAAGTTTGCATGTAATGGAATACTGTACCTTATGTTATTATTCCTAAAGAGTTTATTTCTTCTTTAGTTGTTCTGCAAGTGATTGAGATCTATGATGTTATTGTTCTGTATATACCTGACCTTGAAAGTATCTCAGGCTTTGTGTATGTAATACAGCTGACTTTACATTATTTTGGCAAGAGAGGGAATTCAAATACAAGATGTTGGACGAGAGGTGGGCCACCAATGGGGATATGTATCTGAGGTTCACTACTTATTTGTGATTGCGGTTAAATGACTTTATAGTATGAATGCACATTTATGCATCATTTTGTGTATACAGCAAAGTCTGCATAGCTTATGTTAACATTCTTCAAAATATTATTTATTGAGCTTTTGGTCTATTTGATGATATTGTCCAATGGTCAGATTGCAGCACAGAGGAAACGGAGGGTGGTTTTTTTAACCCTCAGAAGGATAGCAATTGATTGCACTACCTTCAGATTTGCATTATGCTGTGCTTGAATGTTCAAAGTGGTGTATCCTGCAGTATTAGAGCATCTCTCAAAGTCTCTTTCCAAGGATGTGTGAAAATTTATGGGGGATGTCTACTGAATCTATTTTATTAGATTTAACTTTTGCTCTTGTGTGGCAAAAGTTGATGGATTTGTGCTCATCAGAAAGCACTGTCAGAGGGAACTTGTAAATCTTGATGAAGGCCAAATATACATTTTAAATTTGAAGCAATTGTGATTTCAGAGAAGGCACAGAGAAAGAGGTAACATAGCTGTAGAATTCAAGGCAGCTTTTATTTATTTATTTGTACATGGTGATAAAATCCATGTCTGTTAAGATGAACTCCTCCTGTAGATGGCCTTGCTTTGTCCATATTTATTATTTCTTCTGAATTTTTCGAGCCATGAATTATACATCATTGTAAGAGTCATACTGCATGATTCTTACTTTTGGTCTTCTTTTGACATAACACCTCCTTGCAACTCCAAGAGCTGAGAAATCCTCTGTCCAAATTAAAAGAATAGGAAATAAAAGTGGATTAGCCCCCTGTCATTTGTATCTAATGCATCGAAGGATAGAAAGAAAAACATGATTTTCCTACTTACATGCTTTCTCTGCTGCCCTGCAGCTGCTGAACTTCATGAGCTTTGGAGGAGCCTTTTTGGTGCTTTCTGGTTTTGTTGGCGCTACTTTGTTTGTCTATGTTTTCATTTTCGAACAATATGTCTTGGCTGTATGGTTCGACACTCACATCATTCTGCTGAAAAGTGGACCTCATTATATGGTCCAAGTCTAGTGAACGTCGATCCTTCCCTAAACAATTGCGGGTGGGACCTATGGGATCTCGTGGTTGGTTCTCTTGCATCACATATCTAGGAAAGGGCAACGATTGGCTGCTAGCATCTGTCTCTCTTATTGTTTGTTCTCCAGATAAGAGTGTGCTAGCTTTTAACTCAGCAAGCAGTGGGCTGTTAACTGATGAAGGTCCCAATTTTCTATATATAGGTGTGTCTCCAGGATTTGATTTAGATACAAGCTCAGCAAGGAATGTTTTTTGCTGCTGCTTTCTTGGGTGATTGCTATCTGTTAGCTGGTATTTGTTGCTAGAGGAAGTAAATTCTTGGACGGTTCCCAGTTCATCTGGTTCTGTGCTCATATTTACAATAACGGAGCGCCCAATGGCAGTTTCAAGAGCTTTTGATATGCATTCTTCAGACATCTGGGCTGCCAGCTTGTCTTCAGCTCTTTTGAACATCAAATGTACTATGATGTTGGCTGTCGGAAGTGAATAAATTAGAAAGATAAAGCATTTTAATCTGGATAAACTTTTTTTTTTCTAAATAGCAATTGCATTCTAAGTTTATCAGACAGCTTCCTAGCAGGAGGAAGAGTATTACCAATGGATACTGTTAATGATGCAAGCTTTGCATGGTTGGACAAGAATTCTTTCATATCCTTGCTTTGTATTCTGTCAAGAATATTCAACCAAATTTCATGCATGTCTCTCAAGGAAGCTAAGTTAAACTCCCTCTCAATTCTTTTCCCCTTGCATGTCATCGTCTTTTCTGTGATTCCATTGGTTGAGTTTAGATGTCTGATGTCTGTATTTTTCTGCATATAAATTTCTCTGGTGGATTGATGACCTGACAAGCTTTTTCTCTGAGATATTATCGTGTCACCTGCAATTGTTTTGAAAATTTTCCTAGTTATGCCTTTAAACCATTTTTTTGCTAGTTGGTCAATCTTTGAAATATATATTCTAGCTCAATGTTAAGAAGGGTACCTGAGGGTAGTGATATCCTTCTCGGAGAGGTGGATCCTGAAGATATTCTACCAGAAGTGTCTCGTGAAGCAATCTGTAGAAGAGCCCCATACACCCATGTAATGTGGTCAAATGACGATCTGTGCTGCTTCTCTGCTTCAACTAATATCTTTAAGGCATAGCATAAGCTCTCAGATTCATTATGTTCTGCGAAATTTTCCCAGGAAATTGGTTGGCGCGAAAATTTTCAGAATGCAATTTTTAATAATTGATGTATCTTACCGAGTCGTGATTCAGTTTCTTGCAGTTCCTCTCCGTGTGGCCCAGGAACTGCCGAGGGATTAGGAACGGTGATTGCAGCACCTGTGAGTACATCTGTGATGACAGATGCCAGCTGAAATATAATGGAATCAGCTTCAACCCTTGTAGCGATCAATTTCCTAGCAGTTATAATAGTCTTCTCAACGTCTCCAGAAAGTGCTGCTTGGAGCAAGTTGATGAGTTTACTTTTGGGAATTAGGCCGACCTGCATGCAGAAGAGAACAAAATTTGTTGCTAGAGATTTTCTAATAAATAAAGGCTTTGAAGGAAAGTGATCCATATATTGACATAATTTCCCTGTAATTTTACCATGGGTAGGGAATGTAGTGTTGGCATGCATGCGCTCAGAAAGAAGGAAAAGAGGAAAGGACCTACCAGTTGTTGGACTATAGAACTGGTGATTCTTCGTCCCAATAAGGTTAGCTGATCCAGTATATGTTCTGCTTCTTTTAAGGATCCTTCTGCCTTATCAACAATCAGTTCTAGAGCTTCTTCTTCAATCCTAATGCCCTCTCTGGCTACAATTCTTGCTAGCTTTGATGTAACTTTCAGTTTCTCAAGTCTTGGAAAGCAAAATTTCTGACATCTAGATGATATAATTTCTGGAATCAGGTTTGCATCTCCAGCAATCAGCAAAAATACCACGGTAGCGCAATATGTGTTCTCTAAAATGCACAAAAGTTCATTCCACGCTTCTGCAGTCAGTGAATCGGACTCCTCAATGATGAAGACTTTAACTCCTGGCAATGCTTGTGCGAATGAAGTGCATTGAAGAAGAGTGATAATTCTTTGAAATCCGGTGGTTCTACTTCCAGAGCACAATTCCATCATATAAAGGCTTTTGGAGCACCCTCTGCAGGTCCAGCATGGCTTATTAACCGAAGTGGATTCACAGTGCAAAGCCATTGCAAATACTATGGCAGTTGATGTCTTTCCGGTGCCACTGGGGCCGTGGAACAGATAAATTTGGGCAACTTTATTCCTCCGAATAGCATTAGATATGACCTTGATGTTGATTTCATGGCCTACAATATCTTCGAAACTCTTTGGCTGATACTTGTGACTGAGGCTCTGGCTTGACCAGCGGTCACTTGTGCTGGGCATCTTCTGCTCTCTGTCAATACGTTGGCTACCGTTTCTGCTGAAACAAACGTGGTTGATATCATCGTGCAGGCTTATGGGATCAGCTTCTCCTCTTGAATTTTCTTCCGATGAGAGTAGTTGACTTTGTAAGCTATGGGATGAGGAAGTTTTTTTCTGAGAATAATCATGGAAGGACCTCGAAGTTTCAAGCCTGATTGCATTATTTCTTCTAGCAACATTTTTATTCATTTTTGACCACTCCAGCCACGTGACTTGTCTTACTTTTCTCAACTGCTGGAACTTTCGAAGTGTTTTTGCTTGTAGAAAGAGCCAGCGAATGCTGCATATAATAGAAGTCTGTCCCGTGTTCTTTTGTTGTGGCGTGTGGTGAAGTCAGAAGACTGGCCTGCAGGTGAAGGGGAATCCCGGAATGGATTGTGGAAATGGAAGACCTCTGTAGCAGTATGCTTATCTTATCCAGACAATTGCTGACTGGACAAGGCACTACTCCATGCTTTTAAACCCCAACCCCACTCACTCGGGTCTTGATGTTCTTTTTTCCCTATCTGCTGATTAGCACTTTGAAAAAGAAGCATTGATATATATATAGTCTTGAAATTTAGAGTGAGGGAGGTTTGCAGGCACTATATATATATATATATATATATATATAAACAAAATAGATCTTGAGTTTGGTATGGTAATGGGGATCAAGAGGAATCAACATAATAAATATGCTCGGAAGGTAGAAGTTGAGAAGCCGTCTCACCTGCTCCTTTTGTGTTTGTTATGCTTAATTTTTTTTTTTCTTGTTTTTGTTTTTAAATGGTCTAAGCAGTGCCCAACTGTTGGCTCGTGAGCATTTCGGCCGGCTGAAGTACAAAAGACATGTGTTGCGTGGTCATTAGCATATGCAAGTGAAGTTCTGTAGATTGTCCTGACACAGGGAAGGGTATTAGCATTTAGCGTCCAAGTGTTAGGAATAGATAGAATGGCATTGGTGATGGCTTAGTTAGACGTCATTGAGAAGGGAAGTTAAAATAAATATAAACGGAAGGGGAACAAATGGTAGCATGCCATGTGTCAACAGATTTATGCCTTTTGTTGAACAACCGCTGGCCCTGACTGATTAGGATGAGTTTGGACTTGGGACTTTATGCTCCCAGTTCTCATCTTTGATCGATTGCTAGCTTTTTGTTTTTTGTTTTTTTTTTCCTGCATAAATTGAACAAATGGAATTATGTGATTTTTGTCATTTGTTTTTCACGGTAGTCAGTTTGATGATAGTTGGAGAAAGAAGGCTATAATTACGGGGTGGACTCAATATTCCATCCAATTCAGGATTCCACGTAGAAGGAAAGAAATACGAGTAAAAAGTCAACTTATTCTTTCAAATTTTGGTAACGTACTCCATGTTTACACCATGTCTCAGGATGACAAATTGATGGTGGAGAATAATGCAATTACGAGGACTTGACATGCATGCGGCGTATAATTTATTTTAAATAAAAAGTTTGTGCGCGCCATGGTTAAATGTATATTTTTGTGGCGTAATAGATATGAATTTATTATTTTATTTTCTGTATTTTTAATTTTTTGAAATTAACACTTTAACTTATATATAGTCTATTGTATAAATATTTATATTTGTATGAATTTGTCACTTTATCATTATGTGTACGATGACGTGTTATTCTACGTGTCTTGTCAATAGTATACAAAGTGATTTATAAGTTATGATTTAGACAAATTGATGTGTTTAAATGGTAAGTGTAAGTAAATGAGTCAATATGACAAAAATAACTAAATTTAGGAGATAGTGTATGTATTGTGCCATATTTTTGTTGAATAATGATACATATCTTTTAGATAGATATAAATATTATTATCTCTCACTAAATAAATATAAAATTTTACTTTTTAAAAATTATTTATTTGTCTCATTAGTAGGGGATATTTGAATGACTGAGAAATAATTTTGAATTTTTCAAATTGAGAGACAACGCTATCCGTATTTTTTTGAAAGACATAAATTATTATCCATTTTTTCTATTTTTTGTCCTTGTTTTGTTTATACATATATGGAAGTTATTATTGTCCAGCAGCAACATGCTTTGCATCCTACAGTATGGCATATTTTGTTGTGGGAGCAATTAAGTATGGCGATAGGCTTAAAAAAAAAAAAGAAAAAGAAGGAAAAGGACATGTCCGGTATAGTAGAAAGAGAAGAAGATGATGATGATGAAGCGGATGTAATGTTGAAGGAAGAGAAGGATGGCCAAAAGCTTGATTTCACCCCTTAACTTTACTCTTTTGGCCATGACACCCCTCAACTATCATTTTAACCACTAGCACATTTGACCTTTTATTTTTAATTTATTTCACCCCTGGTTCAGCAAGTGTGTCACACGCACTATGACGTAGACATTATCTGATGATGTGGACCAATTGGAACAAACCAATTAATTAATGACCAAAAAGAAATAAATAAAAGTAAGGGACTAAAAAGAAATTTTGCATAAAAATTATGAAATAGAGAGAAGCTTTTGCATCGTCTTCAACAAAGAGAAGCTTTTGCCGTTTCTTTGCCCTAAGCTAACCAAATAGCGAAAAGAAAGTGTCCTCTTTCTCTGCCCTAAGCTAACCAAAACCTAGATCCGCTTCTCTGCATCTACGGTACTCTCTATACAAACTCTCTTTCGCTTTTTTTGTTTTTTCAATAGCTCAATTGTTTTCAGGATTATTTTCCTTCCTTTTTCTCTTGGTGAATTAATTATGGCTCTGAGAGCTCGAAAATGTAACCCTACAGCTGATCTAGAACACCTTTTCCCAGTCGAGCCCACAACTAATCCAGAACATCTCTTCCCAGCAGAGCCCACAACTGATACAGAACATCCCTTATGAGCCAAGTGCCATGGCCAAAGGTGGCAGATGGCTTTTGCAGCTATATCTGTCACAAGGCTTCTTGTTTCCTTGTCTAAGAAAGTTATTGATAATCAAGCCAAGCTCTTGCGTTCCCTTTCCTATGTTGCCATTGAGATCAATGAAGATACCCCACAAGCAGAATCTCTCTCCATCTACGGTACTCTTTTTTTTTCTCTTATTCTTCGCTATTTGCAATTCAATTCTTCTTCTTGCGTTTCCACCGAGAATAAAACTATTTCATCAAGACTCTTCTCTGTACTTTGTGCTTACTAGAGGTTTCTCTTTTGTCTTTGTTGCAGAGGCTACACTGATTAAGCTTAAACTGAGTTCTCAGCATGTGCTATGCTTCTGCAACAACAACTACTTCAAACGGTTCTTAAACGGGACAATAAGAGTGTCTGGTCACAGAAGAAGAGCTAGTGCGTTTGCATTGTAGGTTTGAAGAGCTTTGGCCAACACAAATGAGCTTTGGGAATTTATTTTCGCAAAGATGAAAAGGAAGCTAGAGTTCTAACAAAGTAGGAATTACATGGTGCACTTGTTTTCATCTTTTTTTACTATGTTGGTCTTTGGTTGAAGATGGTGAAAAATGGTGATTTTTGTGGTGGCAGAGATGGTTATGGTGGTAGTGATTAATTGTTGCTGTAATGGGTATTGTTGTTTTTGGCAAATTGGTCGATTTGCTCTTAGAATGGTGAATTTGAAGATGAAAATTGAAAATAGAGGTTGAAGATGGTATAATTGGTATAAAAGTCCCAAACTTTATTTATTTTAGTCCCTCATTTTTTGTACACTTCAGTTTATAATTTTTTTTTTAGAATTACATATCAGCTTATTTTGTTTATTTCACGCTCGTTTTGGAGACTAAAAATACGCGCAAATCCACCTTGACAATGGATGAGTTAGATAGAATGAAATAATATATCTTAGAGGTGAAATGGGTCAAAAATAAAAGTTCAGATGTGCTAGTGATTAAAATGATAGTTGAGGGGTGTCATGGGCCAAAATGGTAAAGTTTAGGGGTGAAATAGGGCTTTTGGCCGAGAGAAGGATAGCAATTCAGGCATAAGTTTTGTTTGAAAGACAAAAAAACGAGACGAAGGGAAATAGAAGGAAGGTGAGGCGAGGTAATGTGCAGTAGCCAGTAGGTAATTAATTGTTAGATACCGATAGGTATCTACAAGCGCGACACACCTTTTTCAGAAAAGACAAAAGTCTTTTCTAAGAAAAAGACAAATTTAACGTTATGTTTTTATAATAAAAAATTATATAATAATTAAAAATATATATTTTAATTATTTAATTAAATAAATTGACAAAATTTAAAACCGGGTGAATCCGTGGTATCATAATTTACAAACTCATATATTATAATATATTTATTTATATATTTTGTATAATATAAAAAATATATTTTTTAATTATTTAATTAATTAAATTGACAAAATCTAAAATCTAAAAAAGAAATCGTGTCATAATTTACCAACTCATATATTATATTATATATATTTATTTATAATTATAAAAAGGAAAAAGGACAAAAAAGTAATTATCTTTCCCGAGAGATGGACCGTAGACGTAGCTGTTTAATTGTTTGTTATTAATGAGTTGAAGTTTGAAAAGGAAAAAGGAATAATAAGTTGAATAATTAATAAAAAAGTGACGACGTGTAATAAAAAAAATAAAATTACAGTTTGGTTGAAGAGAGCAGTACAATTGTTAAAATTTTTTTTAATAATTTTTCGTATCGCTGGCAACGGATTGTTCATACTACAGGGGCCATAAGTATAATTAGGGTTAATAAAATGAAATAAATAGCAATTAAATTAAGTTTGAAGTTGTGTTCCAAAATGTATTATTTATTTGTCATTAGCATTTATAACTCACCAGTACCACCAACTCCTTCTCTCTTTCTCTTTCTCTTTCTCTTTCTATGGGACAAAAACAAAAACAAAAACAAGGAAAATAATATGAACACTCAAACCAAATCTTCTTAGCTGCTGCTCTGCTCCTCTCTCTCATGCTGTTTTTAACATTAACAATAAATCAATAATAATAATAACATATTTACTGAACACAAACACAATGCTACTTCCATCCTTCACCAACACAACTCCTCATTTTCATTTTCATTTTCATTTTCATTTTCTTCTTCCTTAATTGCTTTCATTCCCTATTTCCCCAAAAACCCTCCCACAAAATAGATAGATAAATAAATAAAAGTAAGGAAGCAAGCAAGCAAAAGTCAGCCATGGGAAATCGTTTCATCTGCATGAGTAAGAAGGATGCGAAAGAGAATCAAGGATCGAGAAGCAAGCGGATGGGCAGGTCTCAGAGGAAGTTGCTGGCAGAGGAAGAGCTGCTCCACAGGCAGGCTCTCTCCATGGCTCTCCATCACCACCAATTGTCTCAGAGATTCGAAGGATCCATGTCCCGAAGGATTGGCTCCACCAGTTCTCGCAGGCCAAATCTTTCTGATCCTTTCTCTAATGGAAAACAACAGGTACTCCACT